>SKCR01044303.1:0-142823 GCA_019454045.1 Zanthoxylum bungeanum
TCAAGTTTAAAGTCATCACCCAGTCAATCAATCAATCTGTTAGATACTAGTAATCATTTGGCCTCATAAAAATTAATAGCTTAGGTTTTAAGTCCTCGTGGGATCGATAATTTTTATACTACTTGAATAATACGTGCGCTTGCGTTATACGCGTGTGATTTCGCACCGGTCAAGTTTTTGATCCTATAAGATCTGCCTTTGCCAAGGGTTTTGGAATGATTCCCAGAACTTGACTGCCTCCATCCTGTACGGCCTTTGAAATGATCCCCATTAGTCCAAGACTGCCTCCGCCATATATTAGGTGCATATTCTTCTCAGTTATGATTCGTCCAAATTCTTGTGCTGCTGCTACATATTATGGCTTAGTACCAACACTAGTACCACAAAAGACACAGATATTTACAACTCGTCTTCTTGAAGTAGCTTCCATTTTATGTATGTTTCTTTTCTCAAATCTGGATGCCTTCAAAAGTGAAAAGATTAGTTGAATTTATAACACGTGAAAATGGTTAGTAATAATAGTACTAGTATCTTCCAAAGAACGATTAGTAGCAAAACAGTAAATCATGAAAGGTCAAAATAGTCTGGATCATGTTGGAGAAAATAAAAGAAAACAACAAAACAAATCACAATTATTAGGAAAAGACAAAAAGATATAATATTTACAATAATTTACGGCTTGATTGACGTCTATGCGTTATGGACAAGCTTCCCATCCAATTTTCTTATAAATTGGCAAACGGGGTCTTTTTGAGTCAGATTCCCGAGACTTAACTGTTATCTTTCTCTTTGGAATTGTTTATATAACACGCGAATTTCGTGATACACATATCCACTGGGATGCGTCTCAAGAGTTTTAGATATGTCATCCAAAGACTCCTTACTCCAGCCATCCCTAATGAAATTAATCTTATCTTCCCGGTTATCAGACACAATTCCTAAAGAATGACAACGAACATGCAAGCACATTTATAGCATACACACATTCTTTTAGCTCTTCTCTTTTTAGCATAGGTGCTTCTTCCTAAACCAGGCAGATGTGAAATAAAAGAGTCAGAGGACTCACCTGCCAATCGGACCCGTGCTTAAATAATCCAACGAATATCAGTTGAAATACCTTTGATCATCAGTAGTCTTATTCGTTCCAAGCGAGCTTTGTAGACTTTCAACAGAGATTTTTGAGGGAGATAATGAAATTGCTTGTGAAGATTTACGAGAGCTTCTTCCATCGTGAAATGACTTTACCTGTAAAAATTAAACACACAAAAATAAAACACACCATATCACAATATATATATAAATTGCATGGGTTGCCTCCCTACGAGTGCTAAGTTTAAGGTCGTCAGCTAGACGTGACTTCTCGAATGTTAGGCTAGATTTGAAAGTGTGACACTTTCTTTTTGTCGCTCAAATGATTCTCCCCAGTAGTGTTTGACACACTGACTGTTAACCTTGAATTTGTTGTTGGACTTGGGATTGTATATCTCAACAACTCTGTATGGTAACATCTGAGTAATCACAAATGGACCTGACCACTTTGACTTCAGCTTTCCAGGAAATAGTTTTAACCGTGAATCGTATAACAACACATGCTGCCCTGGCTCCAATTGTCTGTGCACTATTTTTTATCATGCCATCTTTTGGTCTTTTCTTTCTACAGTTTGGCATTTTCATAAGCTTGTAAGCGAAATTCCTCTAATCCGTTGAGTTGGTGAAGTCTTTTCTCTCCTGCAGCTTGTGGATCAAGATTCAACTTCTTCAGTGCCTAATACGCCTTGTGTTCAAGCTCAACTGGTAGATGGCATGCTTTTCCATACACCATTTGATATGGGGAAATACCAATAGGGGTCTTGTAAGCTGTCCGGTAGGCCCATAATGTGTCATCTAGTTTTTCAGACCAATCCTTCCTTGTTGATCCAACAGTTCTTTCCAAGATTCTTTTGAACTCCCTGTTTGAAACATCAACCTATCTATTTGACTGTGGATGGTAAGCAATGGAAACTTTATGAGTAATTCCGTATTTGGATAGGAGTGCATCAAAGTATCTGTTGCAGAAATGTGTGCCACCATAACTGATGATTGCCCGAGGTGTTCCGAAGCGAGTGAAAATATTCTTTTTAAGGAATTTAATCACCACTTTTGAATCATTGGATGGCAGTGCAATTGCTTTAACCCATTTGGAGATGTAGTCTACACACATCAAATATCTCCACTTCCATAATATTTTGCAGAGGTCCTTTATTTCCCCTTGAAATATTTCCTATTCTCTGGCACCTGTCACATTGAAGAGAAAACAAGTAAGCAACTTTAAAAAGAGTGGGCAAGAAAAAACCTGATTTTAGGACTTTGGCTGCAGTTTTTTTTTCGCTGAAATGTCCGCCATATGGTGATGAATGACAATATTGTAGAACACTGTTGACCTCCTCATGTGGAACACAACGTCTCAACAATTGATCGGCACATCGTTTGAACAGGTACGGCTCATCCCAGACATAGTGTTTGACTTATTTGAAGAACTTCTTTCGTCGCTGAGTTTTCCATTCCAACGGCCATTTTCCTGAAAATATATAGTTAACATAGTCAGCATACCAAGGGACATCATGTTGTTTCATGGCAAACAATTGTTCATCTAGAAAAGTTTCTTTGATTGTCAGTTCTTTGCCAGCTGTTTCTCCATTCTCGAGTCGCGATAAATGATCTGCCACCTGATTTTCTGTCCCTTTCCTTTCTCTGATCTCCACATCAAATTCTTATAGAAGAAGTATCCAACGGATCAATTTGGGTTTGTCAACTTTCTTCGTGATCAAGTATTTGATTGCTGAATGATCTGTGTAGACCACCACTTCGGGACCCAACAGATAGGAGTGGAATTTATCAAAAGCGTACACAACTGCGAGCAACTCCTTTTCAGTGGTTGTGTAGTTGAGTTGAGCTTCATTCAAAGTTCTGCTCGAGTAGTAAATGGTGTGGAAAATCTTTGCTTTACGTTGTCCCAAAACTGCACCTACAGCAAAATCACTAGTGTCACATATTACCTAAAATAAAAGGTTCCAGTCTGGTGCTACAAAGATGGGAGCATAAACCAGCTTCTATTTTAGGATCTCAAAAGCTTCATATCATTCTTTGGTGAAGTTGAAAGGCACATCCTTCTCCAGAAGATTGCACAAAGGTTTAGAAATCTTTGAGAAGTATTTGATCTCCTGTAAAAACCTGCATGTCCGAGAAAGCTCTGAATCCCTTTGACAGATGTTGGTGGAGGTAATTTTTCAATTGTTTCAATCTTTGCTTTGTCTACCTTGATTCCATTTTGTGAGATTTGATGTCCTAGGATGATGCCTTTCTGCACCATGAAGTGGCATTTCTCCCAATTGAGTAACAAGTTGGTATCTTCACATCTTTGTAATACTTGTTCCAGATTTTTCAAGCAATGGTCAAAAGAGTCTCCTAACACAGAGAAATCATCCATAAAAACCTTTATACTTTTTTCCAACATATCTGAGAAAATGGCCATCATAAAACGCTGAAATGTGGCAGGGGCATTACATAATCCAAATGGCATCCTACGAAAAGCAAAAGTATTATACGGACATGTAAATATGGTTTTCTCCTGATCTTTGAGGGCAATGGAAATCTGATTGTACCCTTAGTATCCATCCAGAAAATAATAGAACTCATGTCCCGCCAGTTTGTCTAGCATATGATCAATGAATGGCAGTGGAAAATGGTATTTCCTCGTTGCTTTGTTCACTTTCCGGTATTCCATGCATACTCTCCATCCAGTCACCGTTCTTGTTGGAATCAGCTAGTTCTTTTCATTTGTGACTACAGTAATTCCTCCTTTCTACGGCATACACTGTATAAGACTCACCCAACTGCTGTCTGAGATGGGGTAAATAATGCCAGTATCCAACCATTTGATGATTTATTTCTTCACGAACTCCTTCATGATTGGATTTAGTCTTCGTTGATACTCTACTGTGGGTTTGTACTCATCGTTCATCAGAATCTTGTGCATGCTAAATGATGGACTAATGCCTCGAATATCTACTATATTCCAGCCAATGGATTTTTTGTTTTCTCACAACACTCTCATCAACTTTTCTTCTTGTTCCAATGTTAGCGAAGAAGAAATAATAACAGGTAATTCAGAAGAGTTTCCAAGGAAAGCATACCTGAGATGGCTCGGCAGTAACTTCAGCTCCAGCTGCGGTGGTTCTTCAATTGACGGATTGATTCGCTCCTTCTTCGGGAGTTCCAGACTTTCAACTGGTGGCGTCGATTTGAAACAGAACGGCTTGTCTAGATAGTTGATACATTCCAGAATTTCAGCATCTAGCTCGTTGTCAGTCATGTTGGTGATGCAAGCTTCAAGTTTCTCTGTGGGAGGTGGTACTACATCAGTATCCTGGATGATACTATCAACAATATCTACTCTGAAACATTATTCCTCTTTTTCATCCCTTGGGAATTTCATGGCTTTGAAAACATTAAAGGTAACTTCTTGGTCCTGCACTTTCATGGTTAGTTCTTTTTTTTACATCAATAACAGTTCGACCTGTAGCCAAGAATGGTCTTCCAAGGATGATAGGTACATCTTTGTCTTCTTCCATGTCAAGGATAATGAAATCTACTGGAAGAATGAGTTTGTCAACTTTTACTAGCACATCTTCAACAACACCTCTTGGAAATGCGAGTGTTCTATCAGCAAGTTGCAGAGAGACTGAGGTAGGCATTGCTTCTCCAATTTACAGTTTCCTATAAATAGAAAAAGGTATCAAATTAACACTTGCACCTAAGTCACATAAAGCCTTACCGATATAATATTCTCCAATGGTGCATGGAATAGTGAAACTGCCAGGATCTTTCAAGTTCGGGGGAAGTTTCCTATGAATGACGGCATTGCATTCTTCCGTCAATGCTACTGTCTCGTAATCTCCCGATCTCTGTTTTTGTGAAAGAATGTCTTTCATGAATTTGACGTAGCTAGGCATTTCTTCCAAGGCTTCTGCGAATGGAATATTGATATGCAGCTTTTTAAACACTTCCAGGAATCGAGCAAACTACTTATCCAGTTTTTTTTCTGAAGACGCTGAGGAAAAGGTGGAGGTAGAGTGATTTGATTTTTTCCTTTGCTTCTTTTTCTTCAATCTGTGGGACTGCATCTTTTGGAATTTCTTCAATAGTTGCCTTGATTCCAACATCTTTGTTGATTTCAGTGCCGCTTTTCAAGGTAATGGCTTGACATTGCTCATTCCCTCGGCTCATTGGATTCAGTTCTGTGTTGCTGGGAAGATTTCCTGGCGGTCTGTAACTCTGGGCATTGGCCAGTTGTCCAATTTGATTCTCCAGTGCTTTAATAGAGGCAGATTGGCTCTGAAACATTGTATCATATTTTTTTTAACTGAGTCAGTACTTCCACTATTCCTGGTTCATTTGCCTGCTCCTGGCCTTTGTTCTGTTGCTGTTGGAATTCAGGTGGTGGATAGTTCTTTTGCCGTGAATTATTGCTCCATGAGAAATTGGGATGATTCATCCATCCTGGGTTGTAGGTGTTGGAATATGGATTGTTCCTCTGTCTGTTGAAATTATTGACATAATTCACCGTCTCTTCTTGTTGGTTTGGTTCTGGTGCTCCTCCATATGGTGAAATTGTGTCTCTAATATTGCCTTGCATACCGAGAGTCTCCATGAATTTACATATCTGATCTAGCTTGGCATTGAGTGCTGAGTTTGCTCCAACTTCATAAATTCCAGCAATTCTTTGAATCATGCTACTTTCTGTTGGCCACAATGAATTATTGTTAGCCATTTCTTTGATTAAATCTCAGGCTTGATCTTCTCATTTTTCCATCAAAGCTCCCCTAGCAGTAGTATCAATTGTGGTTCTCATCAGTCCAGAAAGTCCATTATAGAAAGTTTGGACTTGAAGCTATTTTGGAATCTCATGGTGAGGAAATTTCTAGAGCAAATCTTTGTATCTTTCCCAAGCTTCGTAGAAAGTTTCTGAGTCAAGTTGTACAAAGGATGTGATGTCATTCCTCAGTTTTACTACTCTGGCTGGTGGAAAATACTTTCCAAGGAATTTGGTGGCGAGAGTGTTCCAAGTTGTGATGGAACCTGCTGGTAGTGAATGTAACCAAGCTTTTGCTCTGTCTTTCAAGGAATATGGGAAAATCCACAGTCTCATTACTTCTTCAGCTCCTCGGTTGTAATTGAAAGTGTCGTAAACTTCCATGAATTTACTGATATGGGTATTAAGATATTTAGTTGCATTCCCCCCAATCTGCACTGACTACTGAATCATCTGAATGCATGTTTTGATGTCACCATATTTGCTGGTAAGGGAGGAAGTACAATACAGAAAATGAAGCCGTCAACCACCAGAATGGTTTTGTCTCGAATGGGAATTGGTGGTGCAACTTCTAAAGGTTCAGGTTCCATGTTGACAAAAGTTTCTTGGCCTTCACGCCTTTCCCTTCTCAACTGTCTGATGGTTCTTTCAATCTCTGGGTCGAGCGGTCAGTTTTCAAAGCTTTTGGTTCCTCTCATGTAGTTTGTGAGAACCTGAAACACAAGAAAACATAAATAATAAACAAATATAAATTTAGATACAAGTAAAGGTATCTAACCACAAAACTAATAGTGAAAGATAAAGAAAGTCCCCGGCAACGGCGCCCAAAACTTGACCGGTGTGAAATCACACTCGTATAATGCAAGCGCACATATTGTTCAATTAGTATAAAAAGTATCGATCCCACGAGGACTTAAAACCTAAGCTATTAATTTTTATAAGGCCAAATGATTACTAGTATCTAACAGATTGATTGATTGACTGGGTGATGACTTTAAACTTGAAAACAAGTAAATCAAATTACATGAGAGTAGGTTGAGGAAAATTCAAATTTATAAAACTATCCAGGGTTGTGATTTCTTCCAATATCTTTTTAAAGATGAAGTGGTTATTTTACGTTTGTGTAATATATTGATTTATTAACCTCGAACACGAAATATGTAAAAGCCTATTCCGATGGTTAAATACAAATACCCAATGTAACCCAATTAATCATATTCCTATGTCAACCAAGTTACCTGAATTCATTAAGATTAAGTTCCAATTATGGCTACCCCCGCCCGACAGGTATATTCTTATCATGCAAGGAAATATATTAAAGGGTTATCTATCCTCAAGGAAGATCGTGGGCTATTAAGTCTAAGGTCTTTAATCTAAAATCTCTTTTCCAAGTTCATTTTAAGTTTACCAGTTCAATTTTATTAATGGCCAGTTAATAAAAAGCATTAGGATTAATGCTAAATAAATAAACCTTTATATTACCCAAACTGTAATTTAACCCCTTATAAACTGGTGATATTGGATTTCATCACAACCCTATATAACTAAATTAGTTACGACACCTAACTAGGGCTAGTAAAAACTTAAAAATAAAAGACATAAAGTAAAATGTTGAAAATAAAATGTTGGAAAGTAAATAAAGAAAAATACAATAAAAGAAAATGCTAGGGCTAGAGGATATACTTTTATCACTACTATTTTAGATATCTCCCTTAATATAATATATTAACTTATGTGATATTACCAACCAGCCATATAGGCGGTAACTTGGTTAAGTCAAATTAAGTCATACCGACCATAAAAGCGGTATCATTATTTGTCCATAAACCAGCCATATAGGTGGTAATTAACAACCGACCAACCAGGCGGTATCCATGCTTTGTCAGGTTAAAACCAGATTATAATTGATTACCAATCGACCAATAAAGCGGTATCCTTGTAAAGTAAAATTTTAAATAGTGAATATATTATAATTAAGGGAGATTAATCTAAATAGCAGTAATAAAAGTTTTACCTTTCACCCTAACAGAGGGAAGTTACCTCCTTATAGTTGAATAGTAAAAACTGAAAAAGTAAAGAAAGTAAATAAAATTAATTACAAAACTGAAATTTAATAGAAAACTATATACAAAATCCTTATTTATTCAGAGAATTACAGAGAGGAATGTACATCTGAAATAGAAATTTCGAGCTGAATTTATAGGCGTCTGTAGGTGTCTCGCATCGCGATGCGAACTCCTTACGCGACACGACGCTCATTGATCATTGACAAGTGGCAGATTGGCTTTGCGAGATCATGACACATGTCACGCTTATGTCGGCGGCTGAATTATTAGTTTAGTAGCATGTGATGGTGACTCGTGTCTCGGCGCACGTTAGCATGGTTCGCTGAGATGTTAAAACATGGCAGGCGCGTTTTAGCATCGATGATGATTGTCAGTAGCATGTGATAGTGACATGTGGCACGGCGCACATTAGCATGATCGGCTGTGATGTTGGCATGTGGCAGGCACACGTTAGCATCCTGCGTATTTTAGCAAAATCCCTCTGATTGGTCCACGTGTCCCGACACACGTTAGCATAGCTGCAGTGCACGTTAGTCATCGCGGCGCGCCAAATGATGATTTTGCCCTTTACTGTCTTTTTTCACTGTTTGGGCCCCAAATCACCTCCAATATGTCTTGAAACTTTATTTATCTACAAAATAACCCAAAACACATCAAAATATTCACAAAACTCAAGAAACTATACAAAATATTAGGTCAAATGAGTGGGAAATGGTGATACATTTACCACTCATCAATCTCCCTAATAAATGTAAATTAATTTTATATGCTTGTTATTATGTACCTCCTCTCATAAGATAGATAATATCGTTACCGATATTATATAAAGACTGATATAAAATAAAAATTAAAGATAGTGCTTTGTGTTTATATGATAAAGACTACTATCTGAAATGTGAATGTTCTTTATCTATTGGTCATTATGTTTTAGTAACATATCGAGATGCCTTTAATGTAGAGGAAAATACAAATAAAAGATATGAATTAAATAATACTGAATTATGGCATATGAGATTGGTCCATATAAGTGTTAGACGCCTATTAAAATTTGTTAAGGATGGTTTGATTGAAGATCTTATCTTAAATCCTTATTTGATTTATGAGTGATTTATCTAAGGGAAAATGACTAAGGTCTCATTTCTTGGTGTTGGACACCGTGTTGAAGATTTATTGGAGCTAGTGCAAAGTGATTTGTATGGTCTATTAAATCATATCACTCATGTTGGTTCAAGATACTTCGTGACTTTCACTGATGATAAATCCAAATATGGATATGTCTATTGGATGAGACATAAATCGAAAACATTTGAAAAATTCAAAATATTCCGAAACGAAGAATTTATAAGCGAAGAATTCAGATGTTATTTAAAATGAGAATAAGATTCTCGCCCAATATAGCCCATCAGGAACACCTTAACATAATGGTGTGTTTAAGCGAGAAATCATATTTTATTTGATATGGTACTATCAATAATGAGCTATAAAAATCTTCCATAATACCTTTGGGGTAATGCTTTACTTATTGTTGCTCACATACTTAACAGAGTTCCATCGAAAGATATTTCTACAACCAATATCATATATGGTGCGGCATAAATCTATATCTTAAATATTTAAGGATTTGGGGTCGTTCTGCATAAGTTAGAGTTGCACAACAGGATAAATTAACACCCATGGGGTATAAATACAAGTTCTTTGGATATCATGAAAATTTTTTGGGATATCAATTCTACAATTCCGAGAAGCATAATGTATTTGTTCCTCGTTTTGCCACTTTTCTTGAAAATGAATTTTTGAGAGAAATTGAGAATTATATAAAGATTGAACTAGATGAGTTTGATCACAACATTGAGGAACCTGAGATCTAACTGTTGGGTTTTCTAGGTCAAACCAAGATCAATTAAGCAATGAAATATGTGAATACAACAAAGTAAGAATGCGGAAAATACTCACTTTGATCGGATTTTGGATGCGTAGACAACAAAAATTATGCTCCTTGAGTTTCGGCCAAGCCCTTGTTTTGTTGAATGAGTTCCAAAATCATGGGAGTAGTTTCCCTATCACCTTTGAATGATCTCTTTATGTGCTAGCAATGGAAAAATTTGCAATAAAAATTTCCCCTTTATCCTTGTGTGACTCTCGGCCAAGACAAGAGAATAGAGAAAGAATTTGGGCGTGAGAGATGGGAGAGAAGAGAGATGAGTGTGTTTTGTAATCTAATTACCAAATTGAAAGTCATATACCAAAAATAATAAAATGGTAAATGTCATTCAATCCATCACACTTGTCTGTTTTACACACAATCACCTACCAACAACTTCCATCAATTTAAAGTGACAAAGTTGACTAGTGATATGACTTGTGGGCCCCACTTGATTCAAAATCCGAGTGGGCCCGTAACACATCCCGGGCTCGGGTTTGCTAATTCTGAATTAACGAATCTTCCGTTGCGACGTAATTAAATCAAATTTAATTAAAAAATTATGCCTAGCAAAATTACTATTCACATCGCTAGCGAATTAATTCTAAATTAATTCGTTCGCCCGAATTAAAATCTAATTTTAATTCCGTTATGAAATCTAATTTCATATAATATATCGAATATATTATTTTATCCATTAATTCAAAATTAATCGTTCTCTCTCTTTAAATAGAATTTTATCTCAGATAAAATCTCTTCGTAATTAATCCTAGATTAATTTTCTCTCTCTTATAATTAATCCCAGATTAATTATGTGTGAGTCATACGTCATCGGTGAATCTTCGGGAAGCGACCCATGAGATCCCTGGATATGTTGGCAGTAAATCCGGTCATCGGAATATCCGAATATGTGCTTACCTAGTACCACGTTCTTATCGATTTACAAGACATGGTTGGCTTCTAGCAAAGCACCGTGCCTACCCAATTCTCTAGAAATATTCTTATAAGGAATATGTAATATGTGTCAGGCATAAAATACGTAGTATTGCGTATTGCGATCCAGTATCAGATGTCACATGCTAAGCCTGGGGCTGGAATTGTGTCTGCCCCGTACGAAGCATATGTCGGATCTCTGGTAACTAGTCTCTATAATCGGATAAACATGACCTAGTCATATTATCCCGATAGCTGCAGTATACAAGAGTACTAGTTCTGTATCCTGCGTGATCATCATCTTCATATGACTGAAGTGGTACTTCCATCTTGACATCACTCCCAATACACTACGATTCTCAATATACCCAGAAGAGGCGTACACATAACCTGTTAAAGCCCCGGACGAACAAAACCAAAGTATATTGATTGTCGCAATTATTAGCGATGCAAGTCTCAGGTTAAGACCAAATACACCTACCCTGATTCGGACTTCCATAGACACAAAGTCATACTACCAATGGAATTCTGAGGGGTCTATCCAGAGCGAAGCTATTTCCGTACCATAGGTAAACACAACCTCCTATCACACTTGCATAAGTATCCAATACTTAAATATATGAGAACTATGCCGTTATTCTCCTACAACGAGCACAAGTATACTAGTGTATTCCGTATTATCGATGTCCAATCTCGATAATACTACGACTAGGGATGTTTTAATGATTAAACCTCAGTGGATTAATATTGTCTCATAACTTATTAATCCGGAACTAATCATATGGACTTTTATCATTTATATATCCTGGTAATCCAATTACAAATGATAAAAGAGCAATTTCCTTTGTCACATAGTTAATTTGTACAACAACACAACGTTCTGTACAAATAGTGATGCTATGGGTCATAATTTTCCAACAATCTCCCACTTGGCCTATAGCCAATCACTCAAGTGTCCTACACTTGAACTATGTACGGGTCGCTCAAACTTCTGCTGAGAAACAGCTTTTGTCAGTGGATTTGCAAAATTATCATCTGATGCGATTTATTCGATCATCACATCGCCACGATGTATGATCTGACGAATCAGATGAAATAGTTGAAGTATATACTTGGATCGTTGATGAGACCATTAATTCTTTAGACTGTGTTGTAGCCTAGCTCAGCTGCTAACAGAACTACTCCTAATCTAATTAGGAATATTATAGATCCAAATCGCTTCTTTGCTGCCTCAGCTGCAGCAATATTCCACTTTTTGTAGTTTATTCGGCAACAGTATCTTGCTAGGAAGATTTCCAGCTCATTGTTCTATTATTCAAACTATATAGTACCCTTATTACAACTTACAATCGTTATTGTCGGTTTGGAAACTTACAGCAGTGAACCCAGTCACTTCAAGTTCTCCTTCTCCATAGCTTAAGAAGGAATCCTTAGTTCATCTAAGATACTTAAGGATGTTCTTAACATCAATCCAGTGACCATCACTTGGATTGGACCGATTGTGACTCCATATGCTCAAAGCATATGAGACACTAGGTTGCATACATCTTTCAATGTACGAGATCTCGGAGAGTGCCAACAATTTTTAGATCTATCCCAGTAGATCCTTATTCCTAGAATAATGATTGTCTCTCCCAAGTATTCTAAGGAGAATTTTCATGAAAGCCAAGATTTCACCGATTGTATTATGGGAATGTCATTTTCCAAGAAATGATATATCATCATTAATTAGGACAATCATTGTCAGTGCGCTCCCACTAACCTCCTTATATACAGAAGAATCATTTTCGTTTTGATTTAAATCATATACCATTATGATTACATCAAAACTTTGGTTCCAAGAACGCAATGCTCGCTTCAATTCATAAATGGATCAAATTAACTTGCAAATCTTGTTTGCTTGTCTTTAGTACGACAAAATCGTCAGGATGTTGTAAACATCCTCTAAAAAGGTTTCCGTTGAAGGAAAGCAGTTTTGACTTTCAACTGCCATATTTCATGAATGAAACATGCATCATTAGCAAGCATTATCTAAATGGATTTAATCATGGCAACGGATAAAAGGTTTCATCGTAATCGACACCATGTTGATGACGATACCCTTTCACCATAAGCCTAGCTTTGTACGTTGGTATGTTGCCATCCATGTATGTCTTCCTTGAGACTTATATAGTACCTATAGGCACAATGCCTTCCGGTGCAACAACCAGTGTCCAAACTCGGTTGGTATACATGGAATCCATTTCGGACTTCATGGCACTTTTCCATAATATGGAGCCAATACCTTGTATCACTTCCTCATTTGTATCCAGTTCGTATTCCTCAATAATATTGACCTCTTCATGAGGTGAGATCAGAAACACATACCTCCCATGTTGTTTTCTAACTCTTTCCGACCTGCGCGGTTCATGTGTATTTGAAGATTGTGGTAAAATTTCATCCCTGATGAACTGTTTGTGTTCCATTAAGGAATTGGTGCCTGGAATAATATTACTCTGATTTTCATCGAGTTTTACTTTCCTCCCACTTACCACTGCATATTGGTATTCCTCTTAGGAAAACCGCATGGAGAGCAACAATTAAATTGTTCTCTTGTGATTTGTATAAGTACTATACTTTGGTTACCCTAGGATAACCTACAAATTAGGCACTTATCCGATTTGGTTTCTAGTTTGGTATCATCCAAACATATGCCCAGCATTCCCAAATCTTCAGGAATTAGAAAACCCGGTTTCTTTCCTGTTAATATCTAATATGAAGTCTGTCAAACAGATTTTTATGGAATCTTATTCAAAATAAGTGTTGCATTGTTTAATGCGTATCCCTTGAAGGAAAATAGTAGCTCAGAGCGACTCATAATTAACCTTACTATGTCCAACAAGGTTCGGTTTCTCCGTTTGGACACACCGTCAAATTAAGGTATTCCGGGAGGAGTCTAGTATGAAAAAATACTATACACTTTCAAATAGTCGAGAAAATTTATTGCTTAAGTATTTTCCACCACAGTCTAATCGTGACGGTTTAATACATTAGTCGGTCTGTCAGTCTACTTCGTGTCGAAACTCTTTGAATTTATCAAAAGTTTCTGATTTATGTTTCCAAAGAAACACATAACCATAACACGATGCTACATCCGTAAAGGTTACGAAGTGTTCATATCCACCTCTAGCCTAGCTAGACATGGGCCCACTTATGTCACTATGAACGAGGGCTAACAGATCGGTGGCACTTACACTTTTACCAAGTAAAAGATGTTTTAGGCACTTTGCCTAATAAACTAGATTCGTAGACATCATTTGATTAGAATCAAATCCATCCTAGTACCCAATCTTCAAAAGTTTGGATATACGAGTCTTGTTAATGTGTCCCAGACAACAATGCCACAAATAAGTCTCATCTGATTAAATCAGTTTGAGCTATTTGTTTGTCATGTTATACGTTTGAGTTTCATTTATATTCAAAATATAAATATTGTTATTCACATCTAATGTGTTTATCTCAATATCATCTTTATAAAATAAAACTCTTAGTGTTCTATAATATAAAGGTATACACGCAACAGGTTAAACTTAGATATATAGATAATGTTTCTAGTCAAACTAGGTACATTATAACAGTTTCCTAATTTAAGCACATACCCAAAGGTTAGTTCCTAAACTTAGGTTTTTTACGGTTAAAACAGCGACTCTCGTCCCGTTTTCCACTCGCAGGTCGATCTCAACTCAAGTCAGTCTCCTGCTAATCAGAAGATTCCGCAAATCAGTACATATTTATGTACATCACTTAGTATCAAAAATCCAATTTTGAAAATAGTAGTAAACATGTTTATGAAAAACATACTTGAAGTCGGAGCCTTGCCCGTCTTCATTCCTTCACGTCTGCCTTGTCCATACTGCAGTCACGCTTCCAGTGACCTGTTTGCCACAGTTTAGGCAGATATTTTGGGATATGTCCTTTGTCTTCCCAGAAGACTGTGATAATTTTTCCTTTGCCCCTTTTAGAAGCTCTGGCTCTGCCTCCTTGAGCATAACCATCAACTCTCCAAGAGTTTAATCTTGATTCATAATGAACCTACCCCAGCTTTCGGGTAGAGACTATAAGATCAAATCTTTGGTAGTCTTGGCCACGTAGGTACTGCCCAGCTAACCTAGTTGATCGATGTCAGCAATCATCTGCGACACCTAGTGCTCGACAGATTGTATGAAACTTAACTAGGTAGATCTCTAAGATCAATTGGATCTCATCCAATTCCTAGATCCAGTAGGTGGACATCCAAGTCCGAAACATATATCCGATATATGCCAATATATCCAATATATTCCCTAACCTTTTTCCTCTGAATGAACTAAGCCTTGGCTTTGGCACAACAAGCTTAATGATTTCAGTTAAGCGAGACCCATTGACTTTGGAAAGCTTCGTAATCGATGTCGATGGACAAGAAGTGATCTTGACTTTGGCCAACAAATCACAACTTGGACAAGACATGCGATATGGAACAAAGCCTTCATGATTCAAACACATCCGTGATGGATAAAGGTCTTGACTTTGGCTAACAAACAAGTGCCAATCTTGGATCTTGAGAATGAATCATTCAATGGAAGGAAAACGCTTAATATTTATTGAGGGTTTTTCGCGTAATTGGCAACCAATTAATTATCTTTGATTAGGTCTCATCATACACCCTTAAGCATGCATGCTAAAATCATAATAAGACGCGGTAAATAAATTAAAAATGATATGCGGATGGATATTTAAAACAACTTGTTCCTAGAACAAATCTCTCCCTTTCCTCTCTCCCGCTAGCACAAATCTTACTTCTACCCAATTACATAACACTTCTAAAGAAAACTAATTTACATTGAGGGGAATAGGTGAGAAGAGAAATACAAAGAATCAATAGGTAATAGGCTGGACACGCAGGTCCAATTTAATAAATTCTAAATTTATTACAATAATTTCCAAAATTGCCCTCACCCATCTAATATCCATCTGATATACATTATTCATACATCACATCCATGTATTCACACAAAGCATGTTACCAATCAATCTAATCCAATTAATTAATCTTTAATTAGTGATCATCCAATGTTCAATCAACGATTTGATTTGCGCGAGTCCAACTCGTTTTAAGAATAAGTACTCAAAGTATGTATTCTTGAATTATATTAAACTTCAATATTAAATCCAATTGAATTTGTATTCAATACTAATTCTTTATTTAATTCCAAATTAAATAATTACACTTTAAATGTGCATTTGCGACTTAGATTCTAAATCTAATCTTAATGGGTCTCAAAGCCCAATTAACATCCAATGTCAATTTAATTAAAGTCCAATGGGCTTTTAATTAATTCATAAGCCATGGACTTTGGCAACCAAAGCTCAATAAGGAATCACCTTTTGCCAAAAATCAATTTAGGCCCATTAGGCCCAATTAAAATTTTAAAGGCCCATTTATTATATTTGGACTTTATGGAAATAGTTTCAGGCCCAATTGGATCCAACCAATTATCCTAAACCAAACTTGGCCCAACCAAGCCCATTAAGCCCAAATATAACATTTTTAGCCCAATTCCAAATTAAGGCCAACTAATTAAATTCCAATATACCAAATATCATAATTTAATCAATTAAAGTATATTAGCCATAATTAGTTATTTAAATCAACATTTCCAAAATACTAATGTACACAATTAATCATGCTTTAATTAACCAATTTATGTCCAACACAAATTGAAGCAAAATCAATCCTAACATGCTTCCTAAGCTCTCGGCAATATGGTGATTTTTATATCAATTTTTATTTCAATCCAATTAAATCACAAACTAATATATCTCATGTATTTTAAACATATCCAATTGTCTAAAATTCAAAAATCACCAAGAGCTAGGGTTCCAAGTCTATTCGGCCAAGCCAATGCATTTGGGGAAAATTAATCCAATTAATTTTTCATCAAATTGATTATGTACAACTCAAAGTTAACATATTATAAGCATGCTCAAACAAATAATTTGCCTAAAACATGCTCAAATCAAAAATACCCAAATTAAAGTTAAGAACCCTAATTTTCGATTTCATGCTCAATTATGGCTCTGATACCATTGTTGGGTTTTCTAGGTCAAACCAAGATCAATTAAGCAATGAAATATATGAATACAACAAAGTAAGAATGCGGAAAATACTCACTTGGATTGGATTTTGGATGCGTAGACAATAAAAATTATGCTCCTTGAGTTTCGGCCAAGCCTTTGTTTTGTTGTATGTTGAGCTTCCAAGCTTGTTGAATGAGTACCAAACTCATGGGAGTAGTTTCCCTATCACCTTTGAATGATCTATTTATGTGCTAGCAATGGAAAAATTTGCAACAAAAATTTCCCCTTTATCATTGTGTGACTCTCGGCCAAGCCAAGAGAAGATAGAAAGAATTTGGGTGTGAGAGATGGGAGAGAAGAGAGATGAGTGTGTTGTGTAATCTAATTACCAAATTGAAAGTCATATACCAAAAATAATAAAATGGTAAATGTCATTCAATCCATCACACTTGTGTGTTTTACACACAATCACCTACCAACAACTTTTATCAACTTAAAGTGACAAAGTTGACTAGTGATGTGACTTTTGATGTGACTTGTGGGCCCCACTTGATTCAAAATCCGAGTGGGCCCGCAACACATCCTGGGCTCAGGTTCGCTAATTCCGAATTAACGAATCTTCCGTTGTGATGTAATTAAATCAAATTTAATTAAATAATTATGCCTAGCAAAATGACTATTCACATCGCTAGCGAATTAATTCTAAATTAATTCGTTCACCCGAATTAAAATCTAATTTTAATTCCGTTATGAAATCTACTTTCATATAATATATCAAATATATTATTTTATCGATTAATTCCAAATTAATCGTTCTCTCTCTTTAAATACAATTTTATCCCAAATAAAATCTCTCCGTAATTAATCCTAGATTAATTTTCTCTCTATTATAATTAATCCCAGATTAATTATGTGCGAGTCATACGTCATCGGTGAATCTTCGGGAAGTGACCCATGAGATCCCTGGATATGTTGGTAGTAAATCCGGTCATCGGAATATCCGAATATTCGCGTACCTAGCACCACGTTCTTAACGATTTACACGACATGGTTGGCTTCTAGCAAAGCACCGTGCCTACCCAATTCTCCAGAAATATTCTTTTAAGGAATATGTAATCTATGTCAGGTATAAAATACGTAGTATTGCGTATTGCGATCCAGTATCAGATGTCACATGCTAGGCATGGGGCTGGAATTGTGTCTGCCCCGTACGAAGCATGTGTCGGATCTCTGGTAACTAGTCTCTATAATCGGATAAACATGACCTAGTCATATTATCCCGATAGCTGCACCATACAAGAGTACTAGTTCCGTATCCTGCGTGGTCATCATCTTCATATGACTGAAGTGGTACTTCCATCTTGACATCACACCCAATACTATACGATTCTCAATATACCCAGAAGAGGCGTACACAGAACCTGTTAAAGCCCCGGACGAACAAAACCAAAGTATATTGATTGTCGTAATTATTAGCGAAGCAAGTCTCAGGTTAAGACCAAATACACCTACCCTGATTCGGACTTCCATAGACACATAGTCATACTACCAATGGAATTCTGAGGGGTCTATCCAGAGCGAAGCTGTTTCCGTGCCATTGGTAAACACAACCTCCTATCACACTTGCATAAGTATCCTCTACTTAAATATATGAGAACTATATCATTATGCTCCTACAACGAGCACAAGTGAAATACTAGTGTATTCCGTAATATTCGATGTCCAATCTCGATAATACTACGACTAGGGATGTTTTAATGATTAAACCTTAGTGGATTAATACTGGCTCATAACTTATTAATCCGGAACTAATCATATGGACTTTTATCATTTATATATCCTGGTAATCCAATTACAAATGATAAAAGAGCAATTTCCTTTGTCACATAGTTAATTTGTACAACAACACAATGTTCTGTACAAATAGTGATGCTATTGGTCATAATTTTCCAACAATCTCCCACTTGGCTAGCCAATCACCCAAGTGTCCTACACTTGAACTATGTACGGGTCGCTCAAACTTCTGTTGAGAAACAGCTTTCGTCAGCGGATTTGCAAAATTATCATCTGATGCGATTTATTCGATCATCACATCGCCACGATGTATGATCCGACGAATCAGATGAAATAGTTGAAGTATATACTTGGATCGTTGATGAGACCATTAATTCTTTAGACTATGTTGTAGCCTAGCTCAGCTGCTAACTGAACTACTCCTAATCTAATTAGGAATATTATAGATCCAAATCGCTTCTATTGCTGCCTCAGCTGCAGCAATATTCCACCTTTTGTTGTTTATTCGGCAACAGTATCTTGCTAGGAAGATTTCCAGCTCATTGTTCTGTTATTCAAAATATATAATACCCTTATTATGACTTACAGTCGTTATTGTCGGTTTGGAAACTTGCAGTAGTGAACCCAGTCACTTCAAGTTCTCCTTCTCCATAGCTTAAGAAGGAATCCTTAGTTCATCTAAGATACTTAAGGATGTTCTTAACATCAATCCAGTGACCAGCACTTGGATTGGACCGATTGTGACTCCATATGCTCAAAGCATATGAGACACTAGGTTGCGTACATCTTTCAATGTACGAGATCTCGGAGAGTGCCAACAACTTTTAGATCTATCCCAGTAGATCCTTATTCCTAGAATAAAGGTTGTCTCTCCCAAGTATTCTACGGAGAATTTTCATGAAAGCCAAACTTTCACCGATTGTATTATGGGAATGTCATTTCCAAGAAATGATATATCATCATTATTTAGGACAATCACTGTCAGTGCGCTCTCACTAACCTCCTTATATACACAAGAATCATTTTCATTTTGATTTAAATCATATACCATTATGATTACATCAAAACGCTGGTTCCAAGAATGCAATGCTTGCTTCAATCCATAAATGGATCAAATTAACTTGCCAATCTTGTTTACTTTTCTTTAGTACGATAAAACCATCAGGATGTTGTAAACATCCTTCAAAAAGGTTTCCGTTGAAGGAAATCAGTTTTGACTTTCAACTGCCATATTTCATGAATGAAACATGCAGCATTAGCAAGCATTATCCAAATGGATTTAATCATGGCAACGGATAAAAGGTTTCATCGTAATCGACACCATGTTGATGACGATACCCTTTCACCACAAGCCTAGCTTTGTACGTTGGTATGTTGCCATCCATGTATGTCTTCCTTGAGACTTATATAGTACCTATAGGCACAATGCCTTCCGGTGCAACAACCAGTGTCTAAACTCGGTTGGTATACATGGAATCCATTTCGGACTTCATGGCACATTTCCATAATAGGGAGTTGATACCTTGTATCACTTCCTCATTTGTAGCCAGTTCGTATTCCTCAATAATGTTGACATCTTAATGAGGTGAGATCAGAAACTCATACCTCCCAAGTTGTTTTCTGATTCTTTCTGACTTGCGCGGTTCATGTGTATTTGAAGTTTGTGGTACAATTTCATCCCTGAAGAACTGTTTGTGTTCCATTAAGGAATTGGTGCCTGGAACAGTATTACTCTGATTTTCATCGAGTTTTACTTTCCTCCCACTTACCACTGCATATTGGTATTCCTCTTAGGAAAACCGCATGGAGAGCAACAATTAAATTTTTCTCTTGTGATTTGTATAAGTACTATACTTTGGTTACCCTAGGATAACCTACAAATTAGGCACTTATCCGATTTGGGTTCTAGTTTGGTATCATCCAAACTTATGCCCAGCATTCCCAAATTTTCAGGAATGAGAAAACACGGTTTCTTTCCTGTTCATATCTAATATGAAGTTTGTCAAACAGATTTTTATGGAATCTTATTCAAAATAAGTGTTGCATTGTTTAATGCGTATCCCTTGAAGGAAAATGGTAGCTCAGAGCGACTCATAATTAACCTTACTATGTCCAACAAGGTTCGGTTTCTCCGTTTGGACACACCGTCAAATTGAGGTATTCCGGGAGGAGTCCACTATGAAAGAATACTATACTCTTTCAAATAGTCGAGAAACTTTATTACTTAAGTATTTTCCACCACAGTCTAATCGTGACGGTTTAATACATTAGTCGGTATGTCTGTCTACTTCGTGTCGAAACTCTTTGAATTTATCAAAAGTTTCCGATTTATGTTTCAAAAGAAACACATAACCATAACGCGATGCTACATCCGTAAAGGTTACGAAGTGTTCATATCCACCTCTAGCCTAGCTAGACATGGGCCCACTTATGTCACTATGAACGAGGGCTAACAGATCGATGGCACTTACACTTTTACCAAGTAAAAGATGTTTTAGGCACTTTGCCTAATAAACTAGATTCGTAGACATCATTTGATTAGAATCAAATCCGTCCTAGTACCCACTCTTCAAAATTTGGATATACGAGTCTTGTTAATGTGTCCCAGACAACAATGCCACAAATAAGTCTCATCTGATTAAATCAGTTTGAGCTATTTGTTTGTCATGTTATACGCTTGAGATTCATTTATATTCAAAATATAAATATTTTTATTCGCATCTAATGTGCTTATCTTAATATCATATTTATAAAATAAAACACTTAGTGTTCTAGAATATAAAGGTATACACGCAACATGTTAAACTTAGATATAGAGATAATGTTTCTAGTCAAACTAGGTACATTATAACAGTTTCCTAATTTAAGTACATACCCAAAGCGTGTTCCTAAACTTAGGTTTTTTACGGTTAAAACAGCGACTCTCATCCCGTTTTCCACTCGCAGGTCGATCTCAACTGAAGTTAGTCTCCTGCTAATCAGCAGATTCCGCAAATCAGTACATATTTATGTACATCACTTAGTATCAAAAATCCAATTTTGAAACTAGTAGTGAACATGTTTATGACAAACATACTTGAAGTCAGAGCCTTGCCCGTCTTCAATTCCTTCTCGTCTGCCTTGTCCATACGGCAGTCACGCTTCCAGTGACTCTGTTTGCCACAGTTTAGGCAGACATCTTTGGATATGTCCTTTGTCTTCCCAGAAGACTGTGATGATTTTTCCTTTGCCCCTTTTAGAAGCTCTGGCTCTGCCTCCTTGAGCATAGCCATCAACTCTCCAAGAGTTTACTCTTGATTCATAATGAACATGCCCCAGCTTTCGGGTAGAGACTATAAGATCAAATATTTGGTAGTCTTGGCCACGTAGGTAATGCCCAGCTAATCTAGCTGATAGATGTTAGCAATCATCTGCGACACCTAGTGCTCGACAGATGTACCCTCTGACATACGCTAAGATCTAAAAATAGATCTATGAAGATCCTTTAATTTCAACATCATAGTATAAGGATCTAATCTTTAGCAATGACGATAAAATTAAAGTGTCATTGCATTAAGCATAAAGGATTGAGCACTAAAGTTATCATCACCATGAGTCTTCCAAAACTCATGCTCCACTATTTGCTCAACTCCGGGCTCAGGCCCGAGATGTTTCTCTATCAAATAGAATAACTTCTCAGTTCCCAGGACTATCCTGAGGTTTTATTCCCAATCTGAAAATTGGAGCCGTTTAAAGACATTTTCACCCAGGATTATGTTCTAAACGCTAATCTTTCAGTTATCTTGATTGCTATAGTCCAACTATCCAATCAACGATTTCAGGTACAATTGAATATAATGATTACTATAGTCTAACAATATAATCAACTATAATTTGATTGGTTAAATTCAAATATATTGATTACTATAATTTGATGGATATTTAAAACAACTTGTTCCTAGAACAAATCTCTCCATTTCCTCTCTCCCGCTAGCACAAATCTTACTTCTACCCAATTACATAACACTTCTAAAGAAACCTCATTTACATTGAGGGGAATAGGTGAGAAGAGAAATACAAAGAATCAAGAGGTAATAGGCTGGACACTGACCGGTGCTTACACACGCATATAATGCAAGCGCACGTATCGTTCAAGTAGTATAAAAATATCGATCCCACGAGGACTTAATATCTAATCTATTAATTTTATGAGGTCAAATGATTACTAGTATCTAACAGGTTGTTCGATTGATTTGAAATGGTGACGATTCTAAATTTAAAACCAAGTAAATAAAATTGTTCGAAAATAGGTTTTAAGAAAATTCAATATTAAAAACTATCTAGGGTTGTGATTTCTTCCAATATCATTTTAAAGATGAAATGGTTATCTTAAAGTTGGGTAATATATTGATTTATTAACCTGGAACACTAAATTATGTGTAAGCCTATGTCGATTGTCAGACACAAATACCCAGTTTAACCCAATTTAACCATATGTCTATGTCAACCAAATTATCTGGATTCATTAAGTTTAAGTTCCAATTATGGCTACCCCCGCCCGACAGATATATGTCTATCCTGTAAGGAAATCTATTAAAGGGTTATATATCCTCAAGGAAGATCGTGGACTATTGAGTCTAAGGTCTTAAACTTAAAATCCATATGTCTAGTTCATTTTAAGTTTCCCAGTTCAATTTTATTAATGGCCAGTTAATGAAAAAGCATTAAGATTAAGACTCAATAAATAAATCTTTATATTACCCAAGCTATAATCTAACCCCTTATAAACCGGTGATATTGGATTTCATCACAACCCCAGATAACTGGCTTAGTTACGACACATATTTACGGGTAGTAAAAAAAACTTAAATAAAATAAAAGACATAAAGTAAAATACTGAAAATTAAATACTGAAAAGTAAATGCTGAAAGTAAATGCTGAAATGAAATAGTGAAAATTAAATGCTGAAAAGTAAATGCTGAAAAGTAAATTGCTGAAAAGTAAATTGCTGAAAGTAAATTACTGAAAGTAAATTGCTGAAAGTAAATTGCTGAAAAGTAAATGCTGAAAATTAAAGAAAGAAAAGTATTGTGCGTAAAAGTAAATTGCGGAAAGTAAAAACTGAAAAGTAAAGAAAAGAAAGTGCGAAAGCGGAAATTAATTACTGAAAGCTGTAAATAAACAAACAAGATACAATCTTCTTACTATTCTTAAGGAATTCCTTAGAAGAAAGTATGAATTTTACAAATGAAATGGCTTGGTATTTATAGGCAAAATTTTGCCTCCATCAAATCATCCACCAAATCAATTATTAATTGCTCTACTAATTGCTCCACCAAATCCATTATTAATTGCTCCACTAATATCTTATCATGTTTGGTGATGATTTGATAATTTTTATTATTTATTTATTAATTTATTTTTTTTTTGCTTTGAAAATGATTGAAAGTGACTTTAATAATTATACACTTCACACTTCTGGATGGTTCATCAATTTCGGGCATGAAATCTTCAGAATTCGAAATTATTTTGTCTTTAAAAGCTGTAGATATTTGAGTCTTCTTTAATCTGGAACTTGAATCAGCTCAATCTGATATCGGAGTAAAAAGTTATGCCCAAACTACGACAGATGCTCAAAACTGGAATTTCCAAAACTGCACTTCGTCAAAAACGCCCTTTCAAGTTTCCAATCTCCAAAATTAAAATATCAAGTTCAAAAATTGCCCTTATTTGACCCATATTTCGTCCTAAATGATTTCATTAAGTCCCAATATTATTTTATCTGCAAAATAAACTAAATCACATCAAAACGTTCATCAAACCCGAGAAACTAAACAAAATATTAAGTTAAAGGGGCGGTAAATATTGATATATTTTCCGCTCATCACACCCCAAACCTAACATTTTACTAGTTCTCGAGCAAAAAAATAAAATAAAATACAAGAAACAATTAAAATTAAACTAAGCCACTTTCGTAGGGATCACGGTTGCATTTAGCATATGCAACAAGCCTTTAAACCCCTAGGTGTCCCTAGTGGACGAGTTATAGTCTCGTGAGGGCTTACAGCAACGATACCCACAAACGTTTTACAAAAGTAAAAAGGTAGTGAAACTAATGCACACAAAAGCAAAAAGACAAGAGAAAAGAGAATAAAGAAGTTAGTGACTAATCAGGTGAAACTTCTACTCCAAATCAATAGTTGTTTTGTTTCATTCTAAATTACCGAATAAGTAAATTCTCCGATTATTTTTACCATTCTCCATATACACAGTCGACAAAATATTAATCAACTCATTTTTGCCCACAACAGTCATAAGTACAGTTGATAAAAGAGTAATATTTGTGTCCTAAAGTTCTATCAGATTTCACACCTTTTTGTAGCAATGGAATAATTTTTCTGATTTTTCAGATTTTTTCTTTAATTTTTCTCTATATTTTATTTATATACAATATCTTCCATCTATGTAGCGAGTGTTGGGTCGGTGGCTCCCAAACCAGTTGGCTTTAGGGCACCAGGTGTTAAGACACCCCTACGAACTTAATTACTCAGACTTCAGATATATATATATTTGCAGCATCTTTGATCCATATAACGAGCTTTGGGCCAATGACTCCCAAACCAGTTGGTTTTAGGGCACTAGGTGTTAAAACACCCTTACAGACTTAATAACTCGGATCTCAGACGTTTATTTTTTTATTTTTACTCCATTGCTTTTTAGATGCTTCCTCTAATTAAACTAGAGCACTGAATATTACAAACTTTTCAATTTTAGCTCATGTCCGTATGTTACTATATATGTTGATAATACTTGTCAACTGAGCATATGAAGATCCATTTTAGTCCGTTTTATGGAGAATTCACAAATTAAATAATTAAAAAGGAAATAAACAAAAATTAACGTATTTCGAAAATAGGCTTGAGATATGTCTCAGGAGTGGAAACTCCTTACTCAGTTATCTCTTACCAATTTCACCCTTTTAGTCAAAATAAAAACACAAAAACGCAAAATATTTTTGTAATTTTTGAAAAAATTTCAATTTTTTTGTATTTTTCGAAAAATTTTGGACTAAAAATAAAAACAAACAATGGTACTGATCAACTAATTCCCTCCCCCAAACCTAAATGAGACATTATCCCCAATGTCTTAAAAAGTAGAAGAAGAGTTTAGAAAATAATACTTGGTTAGCTGAAATTATACAGGAAATTAAAGGTTAAGATTCAAATTAATCCTACGCCTCTTACCACGATCGTCCTCAGACCAATTTATCTTTGAAAGGATAGGGTCAACTCATGGTTCATAGGCTATGAGTTGGTCTATTAGATCCGGAGCAGTTCTGGCAGTAAAGATGAGTTCTTTCAAAGGTTTTGACTTGAACCCATTTCTCCGGGCATCATCAAGAAACACACAAAGAAAATCATAAAATTCATCAACGTTGTACAGCCCAATTGGTTTCTAGTGTATGTTCAGGTTCGCCCAAGATAGCACAATAAAAATTTCCTCCAATGTACCCAAGCCACCTGGCAAAGCAATAAAAGCATCAGCACGGTTAATCATTTCTACCAAACGTTCAGACATACCTGGCACGATCAGTTCCTCTTCGTTTGATGGTTCAATAAGATTTGCTTCTGCCAAGGGTTTTGGGATGATTCCCAAAACGTGACTGCCTCTTTCCTGTACAGCTTTTGAAACGATCCCCATAAGTCCAAGATTGCCTCCGCCATATATTAAGTGCATATTTCTTGCAGCTAAGACTCGACCCAATTCTTGTGCTGCTTCTACGTATTGTGGCTTAACACCAACACTACTACCGCAAAACACACAGATGTTTTCAACTCGTCTTCTTGAAGTGGCTTCCATTTTTTATATGTATTTCTTTCTCAACTCTGGATGCCTTCAAAAGTACAATGACGGACTGAATTTATAGTACCTGAAAAGGGTGAGTAAAAATAGCACAAGTATCTTCTAGAGGACGATTAGTAGCGAAATAATATCGTGATAGTCAAAAAGGTCTGGATCCTGTCGGAGAAAATAAAAGAAAACAACAAAACAAATCACAATTATTAAGAAAAGACAAAGAGATATAATATTTACAAGAAAAGTAACGGCTTGATTGACGTCTATGCGTCAGGGACAAGCTTCCCATCCAATTTTCTTATAAACTGGCAAACAGGGTCTTTTTGAGTCAGATTTCCAAGACTTAATTGTTGTCTTTCTTTTTGGAATTGTGTATGTAATTTACGAATGGCTATGTGAACATATCCACTGGGATGCGTCTCAAGAGTTAAAAATATATCATCTAAAGACTCCTTACTCAAGCCATCCCTAATGAATTTAATTTTGTCTTCGCGATTATCAGACACCATTCCTAAAGAATGACAACGAGTATTGCAATTCCAGCGTGCACATTTGTAACAAACACCCATTTTTTTAGCTCTACGTTTCTTGACATAGGTGCTTCTTCCAAAACCAGGCAGATGTGAAATAAAAGAGTCAGAAGACTCACCTGCCAATCGGACTCATGCTTCAATTACCCAACGAATGTCATTAGGAATACCTTTGATCATCAGTAGTCTCATCCGTTCCAAGCGAGCTTTGTAGACTTTCATCAGAGATTTTTGAGGGAGAGAAGGAAATTGCTTGTGAAGATTTGCGAGAGCTTCTTCCATCATGAAATGACTAAACCTGTCAAAATTAAACACACAAAAATAAAACACACCAGATCACATTATATACAAAAATTGCATGGGTTGCCTCCCTGCGAGCGCTAAGTTTAAAGTCATCAGCTAGACGTGACTTCTCGAACGTTAGGCTAGATCTGAAAGTGTGACACTTTCTTTTTGTCGCTCAAATGATTCTCCCCAGTAGTGCTTAACACGCTTGTTTTTAACCTTGAAAGTTTTATTTGAGTAAGGATCATATTCTCAACGGATCTGTCTGGTAAAACCTTGGTGATCACAAATGGACCTGACCACCGTGATTTTGGCTTCCATGGGAAGAATTTCCCCCTTGATTTGTTTAACAGTACCTTCTCCCCTGGTTCCAGTTGTTTGCGCACTATCTTCTCATCATGTCTTTTCCTTGCCTTTTCCTTGTATAATTTGGCATCCTCAAAAGGCTGTATGTGAAATTCCTCCAATTCGTTGAGCTGGTGGAATGTTTTCTCTTCTGTTGCTTGTAGTGCAAGAATAGGCTTCTTCAGTATGCAGTGCGCTTTATCTTCAGGCTCCACAGGTAATTGACATGCTTTCAGTTTGTCAGTAGAACTTTGTCTTTCATCAGAGTTCTAAACGGTACTATGTATCACATCAAGTCTGAAACATTCCTCCTTCTTTTCATCATCTGGAAAATTCATGGCTTTGAAAACATTGAATGTTACTTCTTGGTCATGTACCCTTATGGTTAATTCTCCTTTTTGTACATCAATAATGGTTCGACCTGTAGCCAAGAATGGTCTCCCGAGGATGATTAACACGTCTGCATCTTCCTCCATATCAATGACAATAAAATCTGCTGGGAAAATGAATTTGTCAACCTTGACCAGCACATCCTCAACTACGCCTCTTGGAAATACGAGCGTTCTATCAGCAAGTTGTAGTGAGACTGAAGTGGGCATTGTTTCTCCAATCTGCAGTTTCCTGAAAATAGAAAAAGGCATCAAGTTAACAATAGCACCTAAATCACACAGAGCCTTACCGAAGTCATGTTCTCCTATGGTCCAAGGAAAATGAAACTGCCAGGATCTTTCAACTTTAGGGAAGTTTCTCTGAATGATGGCGATGCATTCTTCTGATAATGCTACTGTCTCATAATCTCCCAATCTCCGCTTTCGTGAAAGAATGTCTTTCATGAATTTGGCATAGCTGAGCATTTGTTCCAACGCTTCTGTAAATGGAATGTTGATATGCAGCTTTTTGAACACCTCCAAGAATCGAGCAAACTGCTTGTCCAATTTATTCTTCTGAAGACGCTGAGGAAAAGGTGGAGGTGGGAGTGATGTTTTCTTTTTCCTTTGCTTCTTTTTCCTCCATCTGTTGCTTTGTTTCTTTTAGAACTTCCTCAGCAGCTGTTTTGGCTCCAACATCTTTGTAGATTTCAGTACCGTTTTAACATGATGGCATGACATTGCTCCTTCCCCATGTTTCTTGGATTTGGCTCTGTGTTGCTAGGAAGGGTACCTGGCAGTCTGTAACTCTGAGTATTGCCAGTTGTCCAATTTGATTCTCCAGTGTTTTAATAGAAGCAGATTGACTTTGAATTAATGCTGCTTGGATTGAAACATAGCATCATATCTTGCTGCTTGAGATTGAAACATAGCATCATATCTTGTGCTTAAGAGTCATGTTTTGCTTCTATCTTTTTCAAGTGGGTCAAACTTCTGTTATTCCTGGTTCATTTGCCTGCTCATGGCTTTTGTTCTGTTGCTGGAATTCAGGTGGTGGATAGTTCTGCTGTTGGCCTGAATTGTTGCTCCATGAAAAATTGGGATGATTCCTCCACCCTGGGTTGTAGGTGTTGGAATATGGAATGTTCCCTAATGTTGAAATTATGACATAATTCACCGTTTCTTTATTTGGTTGAAAGATTCTGACTCAGGTGCTCTCAAATGGTGAACTTGTGGATCCACCATTAATTTTAGTTAAGAGTTTCCAGATTTTTGCAAATCACATCAAGCTTGGATTCAGTGCTGTGTTTGTTGGAAAAATAATACCAAGCCCCAAGATCAACAAGAACAAGCAAAATATATAAATACATGAATGAATTAATTGAAGTATGGCGGAATCATACTCACAATACTTGAAAATGGATGCTAAGATGATGCGAAATTCCTCCCTTGTGCAGTGAAGCTCTCGGCCAAGAAGAAAAGAGAGACTCCAAGTCAAGTTTGATCCTTCCAAGCTCAAGGATTAGTTTCCCATATCACCTATGTATGATCCCTTGAAGGTGCTAGCCTTTGTTGTGATTTTGAATGCACAACTTCTTCAAATCTTGCCACAAAAATGAAGAAATGGAGAGCCCAAAACTGCATGTGTTTCGGCAATGTGAGAGAGTGAGGAGTATTATGATTTTTGTTACAAAAATCAATTTTTTGTTTCCATAATATATATTAATTATTAATAATAAACTTATGACACAAATCATGCAATGGCTTAGAGTGTCAAACACTCAAACTCCATGCAAAACCATTGAGTGTATTGTACACTATCACCATGCAATGTATTAACAATTAAATAATGCATAAAATGACATGTGTCATGTGGGCCCCACACGTTTCCAAATGAAAGTGGGCCCACGTGCACTCACGCGTTCGGGTTCGATATTTCCGAAATACCGAACTTACGTCGCGACGTTAATTAAATCGAATTTAAATAAATAATTGCGCCTAGCGAAATTATTATTTACGTCGCTAACGAATTAATTCTAAATTAACTCGTTTGCCCGAATTAAAATCTAATTTTAATTTCGCGTCGAAATCGAATTTCGATTATTATATCGAATATAATAATTTTACGATTAATTCCAAATTAATCGTTCTCTCTCTTGTATAGTACTTTATCCAAGATAAAGTCTCTCCGTAATTAATCCAAGATTAATCGAGTTTGAATCATACGTCATTGGTGAATCTTCGGGAAGCGACCCAAGAGATCTCTGGATATGTGGCAGTAAATACGGCCGTCAGATTATCCGAACACGTACGTACCAAGTACTACGTTTTTACCGATTTACAAGACAAGGTTAGCCTCTAGCAAAACGCCATGCCTACCCAATTCTCCAGAAATATTCTTATTGGAAATAAGATCTATAACAGGCGTAGTATACCGTAGTATAGTGTATATCGAACCAGTATCGGATGATCACATGTAAGGCCTGGGGCTGGAGATGTGTCTGCCCCGTACGATACACATATCGGACATCAAGCAACCAGTCTCTTTGAATCGGATAATCCTGACCTAGTCATATTATCCCGATGGTTGCAACCATTATAGAGTACTAGTTCTGTATCCCTCGCGATCATCATCTCCATATGTCTGAAGTGATACTTCCATCTTGACATCACACCCAATACACTACGATTCTCGATAAACCCAGAAGAGGTGTACACAGAACCCGTTAAAGCCCTGGACCACCAAAACTAAAGTTTACCGATTGTCGTAAGTACTAGCGATGCAAGTCTCAGGTTAAGATCATATGCACCTACCCTGAAGCGGACTCCCATAGACACGCAGACATACTACCAATGGGATTCCGCGGGGTCTATCCAGAGCGAAGCTGTTTTCCGTACCATCGGTAAAACACAACCTCCTACCGCACTTGCATAAGTATCCTATACTTAAATATATGAGAACTATGCCGTTGTGCCCTCACACACATGCAAAGTGCAGTACTAGTCTATTCCGCATTATCGATGTCAATCTCGATAATACTACGACTAGGGATATTTAATGATTAAACCTTTATGGATTGATACCGTCTCATATCATCACAATCCGGAACTAATCATAGGGACTCTTACCATTTATATCAAAGTAAATAAATTACAAAACGGTAAAAGGCAATTTCATTACTACATAGTTAATTTTGTACAATAATACAATATCATTTACAAAATAGTGACGCTATGGGTCATAACTGTCTAACAATCTCCCACTTGGCCTATAGCCAGTCACTCAAGCATCTAATACCTGAACTATGTATGTGTCGCTCAAACTTTTCCCGAGGAATTATTTTCGTCAGCGGATCTGCAATGTTGTCCTCTGATGCGATCTTTTCGATCTTCACATCGCCACGATGTATGATCTCTCGAATCAGATGGAATCGTCGAAGAACATGTTTGGATCGTTGATGAGACCTTGGTTCCTTAGCCTGCGCTATGGCCCCGCTATTGTCACAATACAATAAAACGGGCTCAGCTGCTAATGGAACTACTCCTAATCCAACTAGGAATTTTCGGATCCAAACCGCTTCCTTTGCTGCTTCAGCTGCTGCAATGTACTCCGCTTCAGTTGTTGAATCGGCAACAGTATCTTGCTTGGAAGATTTCCAGCTCACTGCTCCGTTATTCAAGCAAAATATGTACCCGGTTTGCGACTTGAAGTCGTCTCTGTCGGTTTGGAAACTTGCATCGGTATACCCAGATACCTCAAGTTCTCCATCTCCATAGATTAAGAAAACATCCTTAGTTCTCTTAAGATACCTAAGGATACTCTTAACCGCCATCCAGTGATCCTTTCCTGGATCGGCCTGATATCGACTACACATGCTCAAAGCATAGGACACATCAGGTCGTGTACATATCATGGCATACATGATCGATCCAACTGCCGAGGCGAACGGAGTCCGACTCATGTTGTCTCTCTCATTGTGTTTTAGGACACATGTCCCTAGATAGATAGACGCCATGTGATGTTGGCAACAGTCCCCTCTTGGACTGATCCATGTTGAATCTCTTCAACACTTTATCAATATATGTACTCTGGGAGAGTCCAAGTAGCCTTCTAGATCTATCCCTGTAGATCTTTATTCCTAGAATAAAAGCTGCTTCTCCCAGATCTTTCATGGAGAATTTCAATGAAAGCCAAGCTTTCACCGACGTTAACATGGGAATGTCATTGCCTATAAGCAATACATCGTCGACATAAAGGACAATAAAAGTCAGTGCACTCCCACTAACCTTCTTATATACACAAGGATCATCTACGTTTTGAATGAAATCATATTCTTTTATGACCTCATCAAAACGTTGGTTCCATGACCTCGATGCTTGCTTCAGTCCATAAATGGACCGATTTAACTTACAAACCTTGTTTGCAAGTCTTGGTGCGATAAAACCGTCAGGTTGTTGCATATAAACATCCTCCAACAGGTTTCCGTTAAGGAAAGCGGTTTTAACGTCCATCTGCCATATTTCGTAATCGTAATATGCAGCTATCGCAAGCATTATCCGAATGGATTTAATCATGGCAACGGGTGAGAAAGTTTCGTCATAATCAACTCCAAGTTGTTGACGATACCCCTTCGCTACGAGCCTAGCTTTGTACGTTTGTACGTTGCCATCCATGTCGGTCTTCTTCTTGAAGACCCATTTGCATCCAATAGGCTTTACGCCTTCTGGTGCATCAACTAGTGTCCAAACTTGGTTGGTATACATGGAATCCATTTCGGCCTTCATGGCCTCTTGCCATAAAGTGGATTCGATACCTTGTATCGCTTCCTCATACGTAGCCGGTTCAGTATCCTCAATAAGATTAATATCTACATGAGGTGAGATCAGGAATCCATACCTCTCAGGTATTACCCTGACTCTCTCCGACCTACGTAGTCCTTGTGTAATTGAAGATTGTGGTTCAGTCTCATCCTGGATGGACTGTTCATGTTCCGTTCTCGATTCATTGCCAGGAACAGTATCACTACGACTTTCATCGAGTTCTACTTTCCTCCCACTAAACACTGCATTTAGGAATTCCTTCTCAAGGAAAACCGCATGTAGAGCAACAAATACTTTGTTCTCTTGTGGGTAATAGAAGTAATATCCTTTGGTTTCCCTAGGATATCCAACAAATAGGCATTTATCTGATTTGGGTTCAAGTTTGGTACCTTCCAAACGTTTGACGTATGCCCAGCAACCCCAAATCTTCAGGAATGAGAAACCTGGTTTCTTTCCTGTCCATATCTCATATGGAGTCTGTTCAACAGACTTTGACGGAACCCTATTCAAAATAAGAATTGCACTTTCTAATGCATGTCCCCAGAAGGATATAGGTAGCTCAGTGCGACTCATCATCGACCTTACCATGTCAAGCAAGGTACGGTTTCTCCGTTCAGACACACCATTTAATTGTGGTGTTCCAGGAGGAGTCCATTGTGAAAGAATACCATATTCTTTCAAGTAATCTTGAAACTCATTACTTAAGTATTCGCCACCACGGTCCGACCGTAATGTCTTAATACTCTTGCCTGTTTGTTTTTCAACTTCGTGTCGAAACTCTTTGAATTTCTCAAAAGTTTCCGACTTGTGCATCATTAGATACACATAACCATAACGCGATGCATCATCCGTAAAGGTTACGAAGTATCGATATCCACCTCTAGCCTGGCTAGACATGGGCCCACAAACGTCACTATGAACGAGGGCTAACAGTTCAGTGGCGCGTTCACCTTTACCACTAAAAGGTGATTTAGGCATTTTGCCTAATAAACAAGATTCGCAGACGTCATATGAATTTGGATCAAATCCGTCCAAGTACCCACTCTTCGAAAGTGTGGATATGCGAGTCTTGTTGATGTGTCCCAGAAGACAATGCCACAATAAGTTTCTTCCTTTGGATTACTCATTTTGAGCCTTTTGTTTGTTATTTTACGTTTTGGAGATTTATTTATATTCAAAATATAAAGACCATTATTTGCATCGGCAGTGCAAATTTCTGCATCATCTTTATATAAATAACACCTGGTGTTTTTAAATACAAAAGTGTACCCATACTGGGTTAACAAAGATACAGAAATAATATTCCTAGTTAAACTAGGAACAAAATAACAGTCATTTAGTTTAAGTACATGCCCCGAGGGCAGTTCCAAAACAAAAGTGCCTACGGCCAAAACAGCAACAGAAGTTCCATTTCCAACTCGTAGATCTACCTCCCCCGAAGCCAGTCTCCTGCTATCATGCAGATCCTGCACATCAGTACAAATATGAGAACCACAGCCAGAATCAAAAATCCAATTTTTATTAAGACTAGAAGTAGTCATATTTATCTCAATAACAAACATACCTGAGGCCGGTGCCTTGCCCGCCTGTATGTCCTCCTTGTGTCCCTTGTTCATGCGGCAGTCACGCTTCCAGTGACCTTTCTTGCCGCATTTCAGGCAAACATCTTGAGACTTGTCCCTTGGCTTCCCAGAAGCCTTTGTTGACTTGGCCTTGCCTTTGTTTCTATGCTTTTTCTTCTTAACACCCCCAGTTGCCTTGAGCCCAGCTTTCGGCGTTTGAGATGTTGATGCAAAGTGCGCCTCGCGCTTGTTGCCTTTCAGAAGCTCTTTCTCTGACTCCTTGAGAATCGATAATAACTCTCCAAGAGTATCATCCGAATTCATCAATTTGTAGTTGATGACAATCTGTTTCCAAGTATCGGGTAGTGACTGTAGAAGTACATCTATAGACAGCTCAGCCTCCAAGACTATACCCATATTAGCCAATTCTTCAATATCGGCTATCATTTGAGTCCCATGGACCTCAACAGAACTACCATCAGTCATACGGGAGCGAAAGATTTTCTTCACTAACTCGTACCTCGCCATCCGCTTATTAGTGCGGTGAAGATCTTGCAATCTTGCCATCATATTATAAGGATCCAAGTCCCTATTCTGGCGGCGAAAGTGTTGAGTCATTGAAGCAAGCATGATCGACTGAGCCGTGTCACAATCATCACTGTGAGTTTTCCATAACTCCAGCTCAAGTGGCTCAGTGGGCTTAGGCCCGAGAGGTTTTGTATCGTATACAGTATCCTCTCCGCCCCAAGGACTATCCTTAGGTTCATTTCCCAGTCGGCGAAGTTGGTGCCCTTGAACACATTATCACCCATGATTATGTCACGGACATTTCCTTGTTTGCCATCTTAACTACGATAATCTAATTATCTAGTTAACGATATGTGGGTACAGTCAAACTGTTACATAAAAAAATAACATTGTATTAGTCCAACTAATGTGTAAATATTGACGAAATAAGTTGTGTAAGCGCGTAAAGCTAAGTATCTGAACGATAATTGCAAATTCAATACTAGCCTCCCACTATTTTCTGCAAGTCTCTAACCCTCTGTTGAGTACTCGGGAAATCCAATTTCCTAGTGGGCTAGGATCCCGTTAAATAACACACAACCTTGACTTTGGCCAACAAATTGTATGATATTTAACTAGGTAGATCTCGAAGATCAATTGGATCCCATCCAATTCCTAGATCCGGTAGGTGGACATCTAAGTCCGAAACATATACATATGTCAATGCATCCAATACATTTTCCTAACCATTTCCTCTGAATCAACTAAGCCTTGGCTTTGGCACAACAAACCTAATGATTCCAGTTAAGCGGGACCCATTGACGAGGAAAGTTTCGTAATCAATGTCGATGGACAAGAAGTGATCTTGACTTTGGCCAACAAATCACAACTTGGACAGGACACCGATGTGGAACAAAACTCTCATGATTCAAACACATCCTCAATTGACAAAGGTCTTGACTTTGGCCAACAAACCAATGCCAATTTCGGATCTTGAGAAAGAATCATTCAACGGAAGGAAAATCGCTTAATATTGTTTGAGGGATTTTTCGCGTAATTGGCAACCAATTAATTTATCTTTGTTAGGTCTCATCATCATACACCCTTAAGCATGCTTCTAAAACATCATAAAGCGTAAAGTAAAGTAATAGCGATATACGGATGGATATGAACAACAACTTGTTCCTAGAACAAATCACTCCCTTTCCTCTCCCCGCTAGCACTATTCTACTCTTACCCAATTACATAATACAATAAGAGAAACCTCATTTACATTGAGGGGAATTAGGTGAGAAGAGAATACAAAGAGACAATAAGAGAAAGGCTGGACACGCAGGTCCAATTTATAAATTCTAAATTTACAATAATTTCTAAAATTACCCTTCCCTTCTAATATCCATCCGATATACACTATTCATACATCACATCCACATTCATTCATTCAAGGCATGTTATACAACCAATCAAATCCAATTAATTAGTCTTTAATTAGGTGACAATACAATGTTCAAACAATTGTTTGCATTTGCGCGAGTCCAACTCAATTTGAGAATAAATACTTATAGTATGAATTCACGAATTATATCGAACTACTCGTTAAATCCAATTTAAGTCGTATTCAATACTAATCCTATTATTTAATTCTAAATTAAATATTTACACTTTTATTGTGCTTTTATAACTTAGATTCCAAATCTAATACAATCGGGTCTCAAAGCCCAACTAACATCTAATGTCCGTTTAATTAAAGTCCGATGGGCTTTCAATTGATTTCTTTAGGCTTGGGTTTTGGTCAATGTATGGGTCAAACCCAATTACCAAGCCCAATAAGGAATCACCCTCATATGCCATAAAATCAATATCAAGCCCATAAGGCCCAATTAAACATAAAAGCCCATTTATTACATTTGGGCTTAAATGGTGTGATTTAGGCCCATTTTGGATCCAATCCAAATGGTCCAAATCTACTTGGCCCAACCAAGCCCATTATGTCCAAATATAATAGTTTTAGGCCCAATTCAAAATTAAGCCCAACTAACCAAATTTTAAAATTCCAAATTTTATAACTTAATTAATTAAAGTGTATTATCATGATTAATCCTTTAAATCAATATTCCCAAAATATCAAATTAATCCATTAATCATATTTTTATCTTAAATATATGTCCAACATTATTTAATCAAAAAATCAAGTCCCTAATCCTCCATCAAGCATTCGGCCAAGGTGATTAAAATGGTTCCGATTTCGTTTTCAATCCAATCGAGTTACAAATCATCATTCCATATTGTTTCAAGTCATCTAATGTCTTAAAATTAAAAAATCATCTAGTCCATATGCTTGCATGTATTCGGCCAAGCCTCATTTGGGTTGGAAAAATTAATCCAATTTATTTTCCATGAAATTGATGATGTATAATCTAAATAACATACATCTAAGCATATTTAATCAAGCAAACTCATCAAATCATGCTTCATACAATTTTCCCCAAATAACATCCTAATATATTGCATGCTCTTTAAGCTCAATGATACCATTGTTGGAAATAATTACCAAGCCCCAAGATCAACAAGAACAAGCAAAATATATAAATACATGAATGAATTATTGAAGTATGGCGGAATCATACTCACAATACTTGAAAATGGATGCTAAGATGATGCGAAATTCCTCCCTTGTGCAGTGAAGCTCTCGGCCAAGAAGAAAAGAGGGACTCCAAGTCAAGTTTGATCCTTCCAAGCTCAAGGATTAGTTCCCATACACCTATGTATGATCCCTTGAAGGTGCTAGCCTTTGTTGTGATTTTGAATGCACAACTCTTCAAATCTTGCCACAAAATTTGAAGAAATGGAGAGCCCAAAACTGCATGCAGTTTCGGCAATGTGAGAGAGGAGGAGTTTATGATTTTTGTTACAAAAATCAATTTATATTTATGCCATAATATTTATTAATTAATAATAAACTTATGACACAAATCATGCAATGGCTTAGAGTGTCAAACACTCAAACTCCATGCAAAACCATTGAGTGTATTGTACACTATCACCATGCATGTATTAACAATTAAATAATGCATAAAATGACATGTGTCATGTGGGCCCCACACGTTTCCAAATGAAAGTGGGCCCACGTGCACTCACGCGTTCGGGTTCGATATTTCCGAAATACCGAACTTACGTCGCGACGTTAATTAAATCGAATTTAAATAAATAATTGCGCCTAGCGAAATTATTATTTACGTCGCTAACGAATTAATTCTAAATTAACTCGTTTGCCCGAATTAAAATCTAATTTTAATTTCGCGTCGAAATCGAATTTCGATTATTATATCGAATATAATAATTTTACGATTAATTCCAAATTAATCGTTCTCTCTCTTGTATAGTACTTTATCCAAGATAAAGTCTCTCCGTAATTAATCCAAGATTAATCGAGTTTGAATCATACGTCATTGGTGAATCTTCGGGAAGCGACCCAAGAGATCTCTGGATATGTTGGCAGTAAATACGGCGTCAGATTATCTGAACACGTACGTACCAAGTACTACGTTTTTACCGATTTACAAGACAAGGTTAGCCTCTAGCAAAACGCCATGCCTACCCAATTCTCCAGAAATATTCTTATTGGAATATAAGATCTATAACAGGCGTAGTATACCGTAGTATAGTGTATATCGAACCAGTATCGGATGATCACATGTAAGGCCTGGGGCTGGAGATGTGTCTGCCCCGTACGATACACATATCGGACATCAAGCAACCAGTCTCTTTGAATCGGATAATCCTGACCTAGTCATATTATCCCGATGGTTGCAACCATTATAGAGTACTAGTTCTGTATCCCTCGCGATCATCATCTCCATATGTCTGAAGTGATACTTCCATCTTGACATCACATCCAATACACTACGATTCTCGATAAACCCAGAAGAGGTGTACACAGAACCCGTTAAAGCCCTGGACCACCAAAACTAAAGTTTACCGATTGTCGTAAGTACTAGCGATGCAAGTCTCAGGTTAAGATCATATGCACCTACCCTGAAGCGGACTCCCATAGACACGCAGACATACTACCAATGGGATTCCGCGGGGTCTATCCAGAGCGAAGCTGTTTTCCGTACCATCGGTAAAACACAACCTCCTACCGCACTTGCATAAGTATCCTATACTTAAATATATGAGAACTATGCCGTTGTGCCCTCACAACATGCACAAGTGCAGTACTAGTCTATTCCGCATTATCGATGTCCAATCTCGATAATACTACGACTAGGGATATTTAATGATTAAACCTTTATGGATTGATACCGTCTCATATCATCACAATCCGGAACTAATCATAGGGACTCTTACCATTTATATCAAAGTAAATAATTACAAAACGGTAAAAGGCAATTTCATTACTACATAGTTAATTTTGTACAATAATACAATATCATTTACAAAATAGTGACGCTATGGGTCATACTGTCTAACAGTGTTGGCTCCAACTTCATAAATTCCTGCAATTCTTTTGATCATGCTCCTTTCTGTTGGCCATAAAGAATTGTTGTTGGCCTTTCTTCGATTAGGTCCCAGGCTTCATCTTCTCCTTTTGCCATTAAAGCTCCTCCAGCAGCAGCATCGATTGTGATTCTCATTATTCCAGAAAGTCAATTATAGAATGTTTAGACTTGAAGCCATTTTGGAATCTCATGGTGAGGACATTTCCGGAGCAAATCTTTGTACCTTTCCCAAGATTCGCAGAGGGATTCTGAATCTGTTCTACAAAGGATGTGATGTCATTCCTCAGCTTTCCGGTTCTGGCTGGTGGAAAGTACTTTGCAAGAAATTTGGTGGCTAAAGTGTTCCAAGTGTTGATAGAACCTGCTGGTAGTGAATGTAGCCAAGCTTTAGCTCTGTCTTTCAGGAAATATGAAAACTCGCAGTCTCATTGCTTCTTCTGATGCTCTGTTGTAGTTGAAGTGCCGCAAACTTCCAGGAAGTTACTGATGTGGGCATTAGGATCTTCAGTTGCATTCCCCCCGAACTGAACTGACTGTTGAATCATCTGAATGCATGTTTTGATGTCACACGCATTTGCTAGTAAGGGGGAAGTACAATACAGGAAATGAGTCTATCAACCGGAATGGTTCTGTCTCGTATGGGAATTGGTGGTGCAACCTCCAACGGTTCAGGTTCCATGTTGACTAAAGCTTCTTGGCCTTATCGCCTTTCCCTTCTCAACTGTCTGATGGTTCTTTCAATTTCTGGGTCAAGCGATCGGAGTTCAAAGCTTCTGGTTCGTCTCATGTAGTTTCTGAGAACCTGAAACACAAGAAAACAAAAACAATAAGTAAAAAGAAATTAGATACAAGTAATGTATCTAACCCCAAAATTAATAGTGAAGATAAATAAGTCCCCGGCAACGGCGCCAAAAACTTGACCGATGCTTACACACGCGTATAACGCAAGCGCACGTATCGTTCAAGTAGTATAAAAATATCGATCCATGAGGACTTAATATCTAATCTATTAATTTTATGAGGTCAAATGATTACTAGTATCTAACAGGTTGTTGATTGATTTGAAATGGTGATGATTCTAAATTTAAAACCAAGTAAATAAAATTATTCGAAAATAGGTTTTAGAAAATTCAAAATTAAAAACTATATAGGGTTGTGATTTCTTCCATATCATTTTAAAGATGAAGTGGTTATCTTAAAGTTGGGTAAAATATTGATTTATTAACCTGAAACACTAAATTATGTGTAAGCCTCTGTCGATGGTCAGACACAAATACCCAGTTTAACCCAATTGAACCATATGTCTATGTCAACCAAATTATCTGGATTCATTAAGTTTAAGTTCCAATTATGGCTACCCCCGCCCGACAGATATATGTCTATCCTGTAAGGAAATCTATTAAAGGGTTATCTATCCTCAAGGAAGATCGTGGACTATTGAGTCTAAGGTCTTAAACTTAAAATCCCTATGTCTAGTTCATTTTAAGTTTCCCAGTTCAATTTTATTAATGGCCAGTTAATGAAAAAACATTAAGATTAAGACTCAATAAATAAATCTTTATATTACCCAAGCTATAATCTAACCCCTTATAAACCGGTGATATTGGATTTCATCACAACCCCATATAACTGGCTTAGTTACGACACATATTTACGGGTAGTAAAAAAAACTTAAATAAAATAAAAGACATAAAGTAAAATACTGAAAATTAAATACTAAAAATTAAATACTGAAAAGTAAATGCTGAAAGTAAATGCTGAAATTAAATACTGAAAAGTAAATGCTGAAAAGTAAATGCTGAAAGTAAATGCTGAAATTAAATACTGAAAAGTAAATGCTGAAAAGTAAATTGCTGAAAAGTAAATTGCTGAAAGTAAATTACTGAAAGTAAATTGCTGAAAGTAAATTGCTGAAAATTAAGAAAGAAAAGTATTGTGCGTAAATGTAAATTGCGGAAAGTAAAAACTGAAAAGTAAAGAAAAGAAAGTGCGAAAGCGGAAATTAATTACTGAAAGCTGTAAATAAACAAACAAGATACAATCTTCTTAGTATTCTTAAGGAATTCCTTAGAAGAAATTATGAATTTTACAAATGAAATGGCTTGGTATTTATAGGCAAAATTTTGCCTCCATCAAATCATCCACCAAATCAATTATTAATTGCTCCACTAATTGCTCCACTAATTGCTCCGCCAAATCCATTATTAATTGCTCCACTAATCTCTTATCATGTTTGGTGATGATTTGATAATTTTTATTATTTATTTATTAATTTATTTTTTTTTGCTTTGAAAATGATTGAAAGTGACTTTAATAATTACACACAACACACTTCTGGATGGTTCATCCATTTCGGGCATGAAATATTCAGAATTCGAAATTATTTTATCTTTCAAAGCTGTAGATCTTTGAGTCTTCTTTAATCTGAAACTTGAATCAGCTCATTCCGATATTAGACTAAAACTTTATGCCCAAAATACGACAGATGCGCAAAATTGGAATTTCCAAAACTGCACTTCGTAAAAAACGCCCTTTCAAGTTTCCAATCTCCAAAATTAAAATATCAAGTTCAATAATTTCCCTTATTTGACCCATATTTCATCCTAAATGATTTCATTAAGTCTCAATATTATTTTATCTGCAAAATAAACTAAAACACATCAAAACGTTCATCAAACCCGAGAAACTAAACAAAATATTAAGTTAAAGGGGCGGTAAATATTGATATATTTTCCGCTCATCAGACACGCAGGTCCAATTTAATAAATTCTAAATTTATTAAAATAATTTCCAAAATTGCTCTCACCCATCTAATATCCATCTGATATACATTATTCATACATCACATCCATGTATTCACACAAAGCATGTTACCAATCAATCTAATCCAATTAATTAATCTTTAATTAGTGATCATCCAATGCTCAATCAACGATTTGATTTGCTTGAGTCCAACTCGTTTTAAGAATAAGTACTCAAAGTATGTATTCTTGAATTATATTAAACTACAATATTAAATCCAATTTAATTTGTATTCAATACTAATTCTTTATTTAATTCCAAATTAAATAATTACACTTTAAATGTGCATTTGCGACTTAGATTCTAAATCTAATTTTAATGGGTCTCAAAGCCCAATTAACATCCAATGTCAATTTAATTAAAGTCCAATGGGCTTTTAATTAATTCATAAGGTATGGACTTTGGCAACCAAAGCCCAATAAGGAATCACCTTTTGCCAAAAATCAATTTATGACCATTAGGCCCAATTAAAATTTTAAAGGCCCATTTATTATATTTGGACTTTATGGAAATGGTTTCAGGCCCAATTGGATCCAACCAATTATCCTAAACCAAACTTGGCCCAACCAAGCCCATTAAGCCCAAATATAACATTTTTAGCCCAATTCCAAATTAAGCCCAACTAATTAAATTCCAATATTCCAAATATCATAATTTAATCAATTAAAGTGTATTAGCCATAATTAATTATTTAAATCAACATTTCCAAAATACCAATTTACACAATTAATCATGCTTTAATTAACCAATTTATGTCCAACACAAATTGAAGCAAAATCAATCCTAACATGCTTCCTAAGCTCTCGGTAATATGGTGATTTTTATATCAATTTTGATTTCAATCCAATTAAATCACAAACTAATATATCTCATGTATTTTAAACATATCCAATTGTCTGAAATTCAAAAATCACCAAGAGCTAGGGTTCCAAGTCTATTCGGCCAAGCCAATGTATTTGGGGAAAATTAATCCAATTAATTTTTCATCAAATTGATTATGTACAACTCAAAGTTAACATATTATAAGCATGCTCAAACTAATAATTTGCCTAAAACATGCTCAAATCAAAAATACCCAAATTAAAGTTAAGAACCCTAAATTTCGATTTCATGCTCAATTATGGCTCTGATACCATTGTTGGGTTTTCTAGGTCAAACCAAGATCAATTAAGCAATGAAATATGTGATCACAACAAAGTAAGAATGCGGAAAATACTCACTTGGATCGGATTTTGGATGCGTAGACAACAAAAATTCTGCTCCTTGAGTTTCGGCCAAGCCCTTGTTTTGTTGTATGTTGAGCTTCCAAGCTTGTTGAATGAGTTCCAAACTCATGGGAGTAGTTTCCATATCACCTTTGAATGATATCTTTATGTGCTAGCAATGGAAAAATTTACAACAAAAATTTCCCCTTTATCATTGTGTGACTCTCGGCCAAGCCAAGAGAAGAGAGAAAGGATTTGGGCGTGAGAGATGGGAGAGAAGAGAGATGAATGTGTTGTGTAATCTAATTACCAAATTGAAAGTCATATACCAAAAATAATAAAATGGTAAATGTCATTCAATCCATCACACTTGTGTGTTTTACACACAATCACCTACCAACAACTTTCATCAACTTAAAGTGACAAAGTTGACTAGTGATGTGACTTTTGATGTGACTTGTGGGCCCCACTTGATTCAAAATCCGAGTGGGCCCGCAACACATCCCGGGCTCGGGTTCGCTAATTCCGAATTAACGAATCTTCTGTTGCGACATAATTAAATCAAATTTAATTAAATAATTATGCCTAGCAAAATTACTATTCACATCACTAGCGAATTAATTCTAAATTAATTCGTTCACCCGAATTAAAATCTAATTTTAATTCCGTTATGAAATCTAATTTCATATAATATATCAAATATATTATTTTATCGATTAATTCCAAATTAATCGTTCTCTCTCTTTAAATAGAATTTTATCCCAGATAAAATCTCTCCGCAATTAATCCTAGATTAATTTTCTCTCTATTATAATTAATCGCATATTAATTATGTGAGAGTCATACGTCATCGGTGAATCTTCGGGAAGCGACCCATGAGATCCCTGGATATGTTGGTAGTAAATCTGGTCATCGGAATATCTGAATATGTGCGTACCTAGCACCACGTTCTTACCGATTTACACGACATGGTTGGCTTCTAGCAAAGCACCGTGCCTACCCAATTCTCCAGAAATATTCTTTTAAGGAATATGTAATCTGTGTCAGGCGTAGTATACGTAGTATTACGTATTGCGATCCAGTATCAGATGTCACATGCTAGGCCCGGGACTGGAATTGTGTCTGCCCCGTACGAAGCATATGTCGGATCTCTGGTAACTAGTCTCTATAATCGGATAAATATGACCTAGTCATATTATCCCGATAGCTGCACCATACAAGAGTACTAGTTCCGTATCCTGCGTGATCATCATCTTCATATAACTGAAGTGGTACTTCCATCTTGACATCACACCCAATACACTACGATTCTCAATATACCCATAAGAGGCGTACACAGAACCTGTTAAAGCCTCGGATGACCAAAACCAAAGTATATTGATTGTCTCAAGTATTAGCGATGCAAGTCTCAGGTTAAGACCAAATAGACCTACCCTGATTCGGACTTCCTTAGACACATAGTCATACTACCAATGGAATTTCAAGAGGTCTATCCAGAGCGAATCTATTTCCGTACCATCGGTAAACACAACTTCCTATCACACTTTCATAAGTATCCAATACTTAAATATCTGAGAACTATTATGTTATGCTCCAACAACACGCACAAGTGCAATACTAGTGTATTCCGCATTATCGATGTCCAATCTCGATAATATTATGACTATGGATGTTTTAATGATTAAACCTTAGTGGATTAATACTGTCTCATATCTTATTAATCCGGAACTAATCATATGGACTTTTATCATTTATATATCCTGGTAATCAAATTACAAATGATAAAAGATAAATTTCTTTTGTCACATAGGTAATTTGTACAACAACACAATATTCTGTACAAATAGTGATGCTATGGGTCATAATTGTCCAACACTAACTAGGTGAAGGATCTACAACAGAGGATCTACGTAGGTCGAATAGAATATCAAGGCCTCATGAGAGACTATTTTTAATATATGATGTGAGCTTTGATGTTCACCTCTTGGAGGAAACGGATCCGACTACGTATAAATATGTGATATTGGATATCGATTCAGGAAATTTGCAGGAAGTCATGAAATTCGAAATGGATTTTATGCATGAAAATCAAGTATGGGACTTGGTTGAGCTTCTTGATGGAGTTAAACTTATCGATTGTAAATGCGTTTATAAAAGGAAGTGAGGGCCCGATGGAAATGTGGAATCCCTTAAGGTCTGACTGGTAGAGAAAGGTTACACTCAACGTCCTGGGATTTACTGTGAGGAAACTTTTTCACCAGTAGCCATGCAAAAATCCATTAGGATTCTTTTAGCTATTGGTGCATATCATGACTATGAGATATTAAATATGAATGTGAAACTCACGTTCCTAAATGGATTCCTCGAGGAGGATATCTATATGAAACAACCAGAAGGTTTTGTATCCAGTGAGACTTCAAACTTGGTTTGTAAGCTCAAGAAGTCTAGTTATGGACTTAAACAGGCATCCCAAAATTGGAATCGTCATTTTGATGAGATAATTAGATTATCGAGACTCATTAAGAATGAGGAAGAACCGTGTGTTTATAAGAAAGTTAGTAAGAGCATGCTAGTATTCTTTGTTTTGTATTGTAGACGATATCCTTATCATAGAGAATGATATAGGATTAATGCAAAGTGTGAAAGCCTACCTTTGCAAGAACTTCTCCATGAAAGACATGGGTGAAACTTCATATATACTGGGTATAAGGCTCGTACATAGATAAAATATTGGAAAGGTACTGTTTTACCAACTACAAGGTAGTAAATGTACATTTTCGATATGTCGTATATCTTTAGAAGAAAATGACACCTCAGACTAAGGAAGAGAGAGTTAGAATGTCTAACTTTCAATATGCTTCATGTATTGAGCATTATGTATGTTATGCTATGTACAAGACCTGATATCAATTTCGGCGTTAATGTTACTAGCTGATATCAATCTAATCTGGGTAATGATCATTGGACAGTCGTGAAACATATCCCGAAATATCTTAAGGGTACTATATTAGTGTTTCTAGAACATGCCAAGGATTTAATAAGCAAGAAAAGGTGTTCATAAATTCATTATAAGTTGCGGAATTACTTACATTGAATGGATTTTAGCTTTTAAAATTTTTTAGAAGAAGATCTCCAAGATCCTTCCTTTGTGTTGATTCCAAGCTTTGAGTTGTGAATGAAGATCTCCAAGATCCAACCTTTGTGTTGATTCCAAGCTTTGAGTTGTTTCCCTATCACCTTTGTTGATTCCTTGAAGTGCTAGCTAACTTGATTTTGCCACAAAATCAAAGAGAGAAGATGAAGAAGCTCACACCCAAAGCCTTGTGTGCTAGGGTTTGTGTTTGTGAGATGTATTACCAAATGAGAGAGAGAGATGCCTTTTGGTAAAAACCAATTTACCCTTTTCACCTAAACAAGGTGGTTAGGTAAATGGTTTCACCAAAACCATTCCAAGGTGGTTGGAAAGTAGATGGTTTGGAATAAATGCCAACCACTCTCCCAACTACCACATTTAAAGTGGGCCCCACATTTGAATTCAAAATTCAAATGGATTCTACGAATGTTTGCCGCAGCTCGGATTCGTTTAATCGGATTAAATGAATTCTCGTCGCTAAATAATTAAATCTAATTTAATTAAATAACGTCGTCTCATAAATTTATTACGAATGTCGTTTACGACTTAATTCTAAATTAGTCCGTTCGTTCATATTAAAGTCCGACTTTAATTTCATAATGAAATCCAATTCATATTAATATATCTGATATATTAATTTTAGCCCATGTCAATAAATTAAATAGAAAAATCAAATTTAACTATTAAATTTATTTTACCGATTAATTCCAAATTAATCATGCTCTCTCTCTTTCGAACACATTTAATCCCAGATTAAATAATGCTTCAATTAATCCCAGAATAATTTTCTCTCTCTTGACATCACATCCAATACACTACGATTCGCAATAAACCCAATAGAGGCGTACACAGAACCTGTTAAAGCCCTGGACGACCAAAACCAAAGTTTACTAATTGTCGCAAGTACTAGCGATGCAAGTCTCAGGTTAAGACCAAATACACCTACCCTGAAGCGGACTCCCATAGACACATATACATACTACCAATGGGATTCCGCGGGGTCTATCCAGAGCGAAGCTATTTTCCGTACCATCAGTAAAACACAACCTCCTATCGCACTTGCATAAGTATCCAATACTTAAATAAATGAGAACTATGTCGTTATGCCCTCATAACGCGCACAAGTGCAATACTAGTCTATTCCGCATTATCGATGTCCAATCTCGATAATACTACGACTAGGGATATTTAATGATTAAACCTTTATAGATTGATACTATCTCATATCATCTCAATCCGGAACTAATCATAAGGACTTTTACCATTTATATATCAAAGTAAATAAATTACAAAACGGTAAAAGGCAATTTCATTACAACATAGTTAATTTTCTACAAAAACACAATGTTTTTTACAAACAGTGACGCTATGGGTCATAATTGTCTAACAATCTCCCACTTGGCCTATAGCCAGTCACTCAAGCATCTAATACCTGAACTATGTATATGTCTCTCAAACTTTTGCTGTGAAATAGCTTTCGTCAGCGGATCTGCGATGTTTTCATCTGATGCGACCTTCTCGATCTTCACATCGCCACGATGTATGATCTCACGAATCAGATGGAAACGTCGAAGAACATGCTTGGATCGTTGATGAGACCGCGGTTCCTTAGCCTGCACTATAGCCCCATTATTGTCACAATACAATGGACGGGCTCAGCTGCTAACGGGACTACTCCTAATCCAATTAGGAATTTACGGATCCAAACTGCCTCTTTTGCTACTTCAGCTGCAGCAATATATTCCGCTTCTGTTGTTGAATCGGCAACAGTCTCTTGCTTGGAAGATTTCCAGCTTACTGCTCCGTTGTTCAAACAAAATATGTACCCGGATTGCGACTTAGAGTCGTCTTTATCGATTTGGAAACTTGCATCGATATACCCAGTTACCTCAAGTTCTCCATCTCCATAAACTAAGAAAGCATCCTTAGTTCGTCTAAGATACTTAAGGATGTTCTTAACCGCCATCTAGTGACCATCACCTGGATCGGCCTGATAGCGACAACATATGCTCAAAGCATACGAGACATCAGGTCGCGTATATACCATGGCATACATGATCGATCCGACTGCTGAGGCGAACAGTATTCGACTCATGCTGTTTCTCTCATCTTGAGTTTTAGGACACATGTCCTTAGATAGAGTGATGACATGTGATACTGGTAACAGTCCCCTCTTGGACTGATCCATGTTGAATATTTTCAACACTTTGTCAATGTACGTGCTCTGGGAGAGTCCAAACAGCTTTCTAGATCTATCCCGGTAGATCTTTATTCCTAGAATATAGGCTGCTTCTCCCAGATCTTTCATGGAGAATTTTAATGAAAGCCAAGCTTTCACCGATGTTAACATGGGAATGTCATTGCCCATAAGCAATACATCATCAACATAAAGCATAATAAAAGTCATTGCTCTCCCAATAACCTTCTTATATGCACAAGGATCATCTTCGTTTTGAATGAATTCATATTTTTTTATGATCTAATCAAAACGTTGGTTCCAAGACCGCGATGCTTGCTTCAGTCCATAAATGGACCGATTTAACTTACAAACCTTGTTTGCAAGTCTAGGCACGATAAAACCGTCAGGCTGTTGCATATAAACATCCTCCAAAAGGCTTCTGTTAAGGAAAGCGGTTTTAACGTCCATCTGCCATATCTCGTAATCGAAATATGCAGCAATAGCAAGTATTATCCGAATGGATTTAATTATGGCAACGGGTGAGAAGGTTTCATCATAATCAACACCATGTGGTTGACGATACCCCTTCGCCACAAGCCTAGCTTTATACGTTTGTACGTTACCATCCATGTCGGTCTTCTTCTTGAAGACCCATTTGCATCCAATAGGCTTTATGCCTTCTGGTGCATCAACCAGTGTCCAAACTTGATTGGCGTACATAGAATCCAGCTCGGACTTCATGGCCTCTTGCCATAAAGTGGAATCGATATCTTGTATCTCTTCCTCATACGTAGCCGGTTCGTTATCCTCAATGAGATTAATATCTACATGAGGTGAGATCAGAAACCAATACCTCTCAGGTTGTTTCCTGACTCTCTCCGACCTACGCGGTCCTTGTGTAATAGAAGATTGTGGTACAGTCTCATCCCGGATGGACTGTTCTTGTTCCGTTGAGGATTCTATGCCAGGAATAGTATCACTCCGATTTTCATCGAGTTCTACTTTCCTCCCACTAACCACTGCATTTAGGAATTCCTTCTCAAGGAAAACCGCATGTAGAGCAACAAATACTTTGTTCTCTCGTGGGTGATAGAAGTAATATCCTTTGGTTTCCCTAGGATATCCTACGAATAGGCATTTATCCGATTTGGGCTCAAGTTTGGTACCTTCCAAACGTTTGATGTATGCCCAGCATCCCCAAATCTTCAGGAATGAGAAACCCGGTTTCTTTCCTGTCTATATCTCATACGGAGTCTGTTGTATAGACTTTGACGGAACCTTATTCAAAATAAGAATTGCATTGTTTAATGCATATCCCCAGAAGGAAATAGGTAGCTCTGTGCGACTCATCATAGACCTTACCATGTCCAACAAAGTATGGTTTCTCCGTTCGGACAAACCGTTTAATTGGGGTGTTCCAGGAGGAGTCCACTGTGAAAGAATACCATATTCTTTCAAGTAATCTAGAAACTCATTGCTCAAGTATTCGCCACCACGGTCCGACCGTAATGTCTTTATACTTTTGCCGTCTGTTTTTCAACTTCGTGTCGAAACTCTTTGAATTTCTCAAAAGTTTCCGACTTGTGTCTCATAAGATACACATAACCATAACGTGATGCATCATCCGTAAAGGTTACGAAGTATTCATATCCACCTCTAGCCTGGCTAGACATGGGCCCACATACGTCACTATGAACCAGGGCTAACAGTTCGGTGGCGCGTTCACCCTTACCGCTAAAAGGTGATTTAGGCATTTTGCCTAATAAGCAAGATTCGCAGACGTCATATGAATTTGGATCAAATCCGTCCAAGTACCCACTCTTCGAAAGTGTGGATATGCGAGTCTTGTTTATGTGTCCCAGGCGACAATGCCACATATAAGTTTCATCTTTGTTACTCATTTTGAGCCTTTTGTTTGTTATATTATATGTTTGAGATTGATTTATATTCAAAATATAAAGACCATTATTAGCATCAGCAGAACATATCTCAAAATCATCTTTATAAACAAAACACCCAGTGTTTCGGAATACGAAAGTGTACCCGCATTGGGTCAAACAAGATACAAAGATAATATTCCTAGTCAAACTAGGTACATAATAACAATCTAAAAGTTTAAGTACATGCCCCGAAGGCAGTTCTAAAACAAAAGTGCCAACGGCCAAAACGGCGACTGGTGCCCCATTTCCGACGCGTAGATAAATCTCCCCTAAGGTCAGTCTCCTGCTAATCTGCAGATCCTGCACATCAGTATATATGTGAGTACCACAACCAGAATCAAAAATCCAATTTTTAAAACTAGAAGTAGTCATGTTTATTTCAATAACAAACATACCTGAAGCCGGTGCCTTGCCCGCTTTAATCTCCTTTTGGAGCGCCTTGTACTCGCGGAAGTCACGCTTCCAGTGACCCCGCTTGCCGCACTGGAGGCAAACATCATGAGATTTTTCCTTAGGCTTCCCAGAAGCCTTTGACGATTTGGCCTTGCCCTTTCTTTTATGCTTCTTCTTCTTCACACCTCCAGTCGCCTTGGGCCCAGCCCTTGGTGTCTGAGATGTCGAAGCAAAGTGCGCCTCGCGCTTGTTGCCCTTAAGCAGCTCTTTCTCGGCTTCCTTGAGAATTGACAATAAGTCTCCAAGAGTATCATCAGTGTTCATCAAATTATAGTTTATGATGAACTGTCTCCAAGTGTCGGGGAGAGATTGCAAGACCATATCTATGGTAATCTCAGCCTCAAATACTATCCCCATCTCAGCCAGCTCATCTATGTCAGCAATCATCTGTGCCACATGGGACTCAACAGACATGCCTGCTGACATACGTGAACGGAAGAGCTTCTTTACTAACTCATATCTCTGCGACCTTTGGTTAGATAGGTGAAGATCGTGCAACCTCGCCAACATGTTATAGGGATCCAAGTCCCTGTTCTGTCGACGGAAATGCTGAGTCATGGAAGCAAGCATAATAGACTGAGCAGTATCGCAATCATCACTGTGAGTCTTCCAAAGCTCCAGCTCAAGTAACTGGTCAGGTTTGGGCTTAGGCCCAAGAGGTGTCTGTATGGTGTATAGCAGCCTCTCGGCTCTAAGGACTATCCTTAGATTCATTTCCCAATCGGCAAAGTTCGTGCCCTTAAAGACATTTTCTCCCATGATAATGTCTCGGACATTTCCCTTTCCGGTCATCTTGACTACGATAGTCCAACTATCTAGTCAACGATATTTGGGTACAGTCTAACTGTTACAAGAAAAATAACACTGTATTAGTCCAACTAATAAAATAATTTTGACGAAATAATTTGAAAGCGCGTAAAGCTAAGTATCTGAATGAAATTGCAAATTCAATACTAGCCTCCCACTAATTTTTAGCGAGCCTCTAACCCTCTGTCGAGTACTCGGGAAACCCAGTTTCCTAGTGGACTAGGATCCCATTAAATAACACACAACTTTGACTTTGGCCAACAAGCTGTATGATATTTAACTAGGTAGATCTCGAAGATCAATTGGATCTCATCCAATTCCTAGATCTGGTAGGTGGACAGCCAAGTCCGAAACATATATACAATACATATGCCAATATATCCAATATATTTTCCTAACCTTTTTCCTCTGAATCAACTAAGCCTTGGCTTTGGCACAACAAGCTTAATGATTACAGTTAAGCGGGACCCATTGACATGGAAAGCTTCGTAATCAATGTCGATGGACAAGAAGTGATCTTGACTTTGGCCAACAAATCACGACTTGGACAAGACACCGATATGGAACAAAACTCTCATGATTCAAACACATCCGCAATTGACAAAGGTCTTGACTTTGGCCAACAAACCAATGCCAACTTTGGATCTTGAGTAAGAATCACTCAACGGATGGAAAAACGCTTAATATGTTTTGAGGGTTTTTCGCGTAAATTGGCAACCAATTTATTATCTTTGATTAGGTCTCATCATACACCCTTAAGCATGAATTCTAAAAACATAATAAGGCGCGATAAATAAATTAATAATGATATGCGGATGGATATGTCACAAATTGTTCCTAGAACAAATCACTCACTTTCCTCTCCCCGGCTAGAACTATTCTAACTTCTACCCAATAACTTAATACAATAAAGAAACTTCATTTACATTGAGGGGAATTGGTGAGAAGAGAAATACAAAGAATAAGGAGATAAAAGGCTGGACATGCAGGTCCAATTTAATAAATTCTAAATTTATTACAATTTCCAAAATTGCCCTCGCCCTTCTAATATCCATCTGATATACATTATTCATACAACACATTCATGTATTCATACAAATCATGTTATTCAATCAGTCTAATCCAATTAATTAATCTTTGAATTAATGATCATCCAATGTTCAAACAACGTTTTGATTTGCGCGAGTCAAACTCATTTAAGAATAAATACTCAAAGTAAGTATTCTTGAATTATATTGAACTACAACTTTAAATCCAATTTATTTGTATTCAATACTAATTCCAATTTAATTTCAAATTAAATATTTACACTTATTTATTTGCCTTAAAGACTTGGATTCCAAATCCAATCTTAATGGGTCTCAAAGGCCCAATAACATCCAATGTCATTTTAATTAAAGTCCAATGGGCTTTTAATTGATTCTTAAGGCATGGGCTTTGGCCATAATGGATCAAACCCAAAATGCCAAGGCCCAATAGGAATCACCCTATTGCCAACAAATCAATTTATGCCCATTAGGCCCAATTATATTCTTTAAAGGGCCAAGTGATGTATTTGGACTTTATGGAATTGGTTTTGGGCCCAATTGGATCCAATCAAAAAGTCCAAAACCAAACTTGGTCAAACCAAGCCCATTAAGCCCAAATACACACTTTTAGCCCAATTCATAATTAAAGGCTTATTAACATAATTATAATATTCCAAATATCACAATTATTTTAATTAAAGTGTATTAGCCATGATTAATTAATTAAACTCAATATTTCCAAAATACCAATTAACTTAATTAATCATGCTTAATCCATCAATTTATGCTCAACACAAATTGAAGCCAAAACACATCATTTCATGCTCAACACAAATTGAATCCAAAACACATCATTTCATGCTCAATATGCTCTTTGATTTTAACATAAACATTATTGACTTTGATTCTAATCTAATAAAACCAACAATCAACATTTTATCATGCATTTAAACACATCCAATGGTGTAAAAATTGAAAAATCAAAGTGCAGTCCACTGGTATAGCTCACGGCCTCACTAAGGGAAATTAAAAAATTTAATCCAATCAATTTATCCCAAATCTAATCATGCATAACTCTAAGTTAACATAATCTAAGCATGTTCAAATCATCAATTTGAAGAAATCATATTCAAAACATAAAAACCCCAAATTTTAGTCTCATGAACCCTAAAATTTTCATGCTTAAAATTGGCGCTCTGATACCATTGTTAGTGTTCCTAGAACATGCCAAGGATCTAATAAGCAAGAAAAGGTGTTCATAAATTCATTATAAGTTGTGGAATTACTTACATTGAATGGATTTGAGCTTTTAAAATTTTTGAGAAGAAGATCTCCAAGATCCTTCCTTTGTGTTGATTCCAAGCTTTGAGTTGTGAATGAAGATATCCAAGATCCAACCTTTGTGTGGATTCCAAGCTTTGAGTTGTTTCCCAATCACCTTTGTTGATTCCTTGAAGTGCTAGCTAACTTGATTTTGCCACAAAATCAAAGAGAGAATATGAAGAAGCTCACGCCCAAAGCCTTGTGTGGTAGGGTTTGTGTTTGTGAGATGTATTACCAAATGAGAGAGAGAGATGCCTTTTGGTAAAAACCAATTTACCCTTTTTCACCTAAACAAGGTGGTTGGGTAAATGGTTTCACCAAAACCATTCCAAGGTGGTTGGAAAGTAGATGGTTTGGCATAAATGCCAACCACTCTCCCAACTACCACATTTAAAGTGGGCCCCACATTTGAATTCAAAATTCAAATGGATTCTACAAAGATTTGCCGCGGCTCGGATTCATTTAATCCGATTAAACGAATTCTCGTCGCTAAATAATTAAATCTAATTTAATTAAATAACGACGTCTCGTAAATTTATTACGAATGTCATTTACGACTTAATTCTAAATTAGTCCGTTCGTTCATATTAAAGTCCGACTTTAATTTCGTAATGAAATCCAATTCATATTAATATATCCGATATATTAATTTTAGCCCATGTCAATAAATTAAATAGAAAAATCAAATTTAACTATTAAATTTATTTTACCGATTAATTCCAAATTAATCATGCTCTCTCTCTTTCGAACACATTTAATCCCAGATTAAATCATGCTTCAATTAATCCCAGATTAATTTTCTCTCTCTTAATTAATCCCAGATTAATTCTAATCGAGTCAACTGTCATCGGTGAATCTTTGGGAAGCGACCCAAGAGACCTCTGGATATGTTGGCAGTAAATCCTGTTATCGAACTATCCGATAAAGTGAGTACCTCGTACCACGTGCTTACCGATTTACAAGACATGGTTGGCTTCTAGCAAAGCACCGTGCCTACCCAATTCTCCAGAAATATTCTTACTGGAATATACAATCTATGTCAGGTGTAGTATACGTAGTATTGCGTATAATGATCCAGTATCAGATGTCACGTGCAAGGCCTGGGGCTGGAATAGTGTCTGCCCCGTACGAAGAACATATCGGATATCAAGCAACTAGTCTCTTTGAATCGGATAATCATGACCTTGTCATATTATCCCGATGGTTGCAACACAATAGAGAACTAGTTCTGAATCCCTGCGTGATCATCGGGATAATATGTATCCAATATACGTATGAAAGTGCGATAGAAGGTTGTGTCATATTATCATGACCTTGTCATATTATCCATATGTCTGAAGTGATACTTCCATCTTGACATCACATCCAATACACTACGATTCTCAATAAACCCAATAGAGGTGTACACAGAACCTGTTAAAGCCCTGGACGACCAAAACCAAAGTTTACTGATTGTCGCAAGTACTAGCGATGCAAGTCTCAGGTTAAGACCAAATACACATACCCTGAAGCGGACTCCCATAGACACATATACATACTACCAATGGGATTCCACGAGGTCTATCCAGAGCGAAGCTGTTTTTCGTACCATCGGTAAAACACAACCTTCTATCGCACTTTCATAAGTATCCAATACTTAAATAAATGAGAACTATGTTGTTATGCCCTCATAACGCGCACAAGTGCAATACTAGTCTATTCCGCATTATTGATGTCCAATCTCGATAATACAACGACTAGGGATATTTAATGATTAAACCTTTATGGATTGATACTGTCTCATATCATCTCAATCCAAAACTAATCATAAGGACTTTTACCATTTATATATCAAAGTAAATAAATTACAAAACGGTAAAAGGCAATTTCATTACAACATAGTTAATTTTGTATAAAATCACAATGTCTTTGACAAACAGTGACGCTATGGGTCATAATTGTCTAACATACTAAGGATAAGTTTCTCATATATGGAGAGAAGAGCTATAAATTAAAGGTTATACAGACTCTGACTTCTAGGGAGATCCAGATAATAGAAAGTCTCATTCGGATATATATTTACCCTTAATGGTAGTGCGGTTATCTGGCGATGTTCAAAGCAAGGCTCAATAGCTGATTCTACCACTAGGCAAAATTTATAGCACCTTCAGAAGCTCTACAGATCAGAAACTTTATCACAAAACTTGTCATTATGCTTAATATTGCGGATCTAATCCGATGATATTGTGATAACAGCGGAGCCATTGCGCATTCTAATGAGCCAAGGGCACATTCCAAGTCTAAACACGTGGAAAGGAAATATCGTGTGATTAAATAGATTATTGAACTAAAAGACATAGTGGTCTTGAAGGTTCAAGGACAAGACAACATAGAAGACTCGTTTACTAAGGCCTTACCTCTTACTTCATTCCATAAACATGTGGAGGAGATGAGATTCCAGTACCATCTGGATTGGCACTAAGCAAGTGGGAGCTTGTTGGAGTTGGTGCTTCGAGCGCCAATCCGAATAAAGTATTATACATTATATTTTATTATTTATTAATAAAATAACTACATCTCACTTCAACCTTTGTTAATGGTAATTATTATGTCATAATGCATATTAGATTGACATATAAATATGCTGAGAATGACATCGACCGTAAATAATATGTAGTAATATTGGGCACTCGGTAGTCCAATATTGGGATATTATTACTATTATAAACTATTATTAAAGTAAATATTCTAAGTCGTTGGTTTTGGAATACGGTCGATTTCCAATAACCTAGAAGACTAGCACATGTCGTATATTGGAATTGGACTTCCAATGGTTTAAATTAATGTACAATGAGCAAGGGAAGCTCGTATAGACATGTTGGTATTCGTTGGAGTGAATAGTGAATGACTTACATGTGATTCCTAATAGTTGGAAATACACACCATCGATAATAGGAATCTCCTCGAGTTGAGTAGCATATGTGATCCTTTGACTATAGGATATCATTGATTTTATGTATGATCCTCCACATTTTAATGCCATATATGTCAGAGACCTTTCATAGTCTGACCATTAGATGTTCATTGGGTGTGGACCGATACACTCGTTAATTAAGTGCGTAGAAAGATAGAATCTGTCGGCTTATATGTTTACTATAAGAGGTTTAGGTATCCATGTGAGTAAGTCATGATTCTTAGGACTTTGGGCCAATTCGATCACCTAGGCTGGATCGTATATACCAGAATTGATGTTCTGATTAGTTGTAAAGAATTGTGGTGACAATATGTGATGTAAGCCTCGGAAACTTGATGATATAATCTATGATTCGTAAGCACAACTCGATAGCCTACGACGGAGGGAATGTTTAACATATGTGATGACCTCGACTTATATAGTTCAGAAAGGTTGTTAATGTTCTTCGTGAATTCAGAGGTGGCCGAATTACGTACATATGAGCTAGGCTTATACGACGAATGTGTCTTGACTTAGAGAGTCCCACAATATGAATTGTACTCGCTGAGTATTTGGATAGTCGATAATGTTTGATAATAAATAATATTTGATATTATAATTATCAATTCAAATAATTAAGTGTTATTGGATAACATTAATTATTTACTTTGACCCAATTGGATTAGTTTGATTAATCAAAATTTATTTAATAGTTAAATAAATAATTACACAAAAGATTTTGTTGTAATTTCATAAATATCTCAACCAATGGAGGATACTTTAGTAATTATAAAATATATAATAATAGGTGTATTTGGCTTGATTTAATTGGATTAAATCAAAGTGGCAGATAATGAACTAATCAATTGGTTAAACTTTGTTTTGATTTAATTGGATTAAATCAAAGTGATAGACAAAGGTGATTAGTCACACTTAATTAGATATATTTGGACAAATTAGATTAAGCCCACCTAAAAATTGATTAGAACTTTTATTAATTAAAAATTTCATAATCTTGGCTATAAAAGGAAAGCTTAAGCAAGTTTTTGATTAAGCTAGCATAAGGCAAAGTATAAGAAACATTAGCCTAAAGAATTGTTTAGAGAAGCTTTGGAAGTTCTCTAATTTTTCAACAAGGAGAATAAGATTAGATAATTGGTTCAAGCTTACTAGGTAAGTTTGATTTTCTCTAATAAGTTATGTTTTTGTATTTGATCTATAATAATATAGCTTGAAGTTGAAATTAGGTTAATAAATTGTGTATGTATGTTTTGGAAGCATAAACACAATATGCTTGTGATTGGGTCAAAAATATTCATGCTGGACATGAACTTAAAATTAGAGTTGGGAACTCTAAATGAAAGCTTGGATTATGGCTACCATTCTAGAATCTCTTGACCACATTTAAATGACCTAAAATTGTTCAAGGGTTACTTCTTTATGAGATTCTTATTTGGTTTATATTTTAGATTCAAAATATACGTATGTGTGTATTTTGAATAAATTTATATTTATGTAACAATATTTAATATTGTTGATATTGGTTTTGATGTTAAAAATTAAAATTTGGATGTTTACAAGTATTTAGGGAAGATTGGAAGCAAATTAGGTAAAACACTCATTTTCCATCAGCTCTCTATTTCTAGAGAGATGATGAAATTAAATTCAAAATAAAAATAATGTGTGTGTATGTTAGGGGCTATAGTGCACACGCGTGAGTTCACGCGCGTTGAATTTTTTTTCTGTCCATTCTTGAGTTCCGGACTCCGATTCAGTCCCATTTTTCCCTATACACTCGTAATGAAATAAAGTATTCCATTAAATTATTTAAAAATATACTCATTCTTGATATCTACGGGTTAGACCCACTTCCACTGCGCGGAACACCGATACGATCTTAGCGGTCCCATATCCACCCCAACACTTTCTACCTATATTCAACTGACATCCAATCTATCTCAACAAGGGATTTGATGGACTCTTTCATACGAACCTTCCAATGAGGATAATTGCTCACATTAAAGAATGAGGGACAATTGAGGGGTTGACTTTTATCCCTAATTAAAAGGGTCAATTACCAAAGTTAGAATCAATAATACCAATTGAAATTCAATACGGTTCTTACCCTTATATACCTATGGGGTAATAGGTAAAAAAACTGTAGAAATTAAAAGCTACTCTATCGAAGGCAAGTCTAGCTGGAGTTTCTTTGGCTAAAATAAGCACCCTTAAATCTAATCCACGCTCCTAGACTAAGAAATAAGTAAACAAAACCCAAAGTAAATAACAGAATGTAAACAAAAAGAATAGTAATTTGTTTATGAAGTAGAAAACTATTTGCAAAGAAAAGCCACTCTAGGTATAAGTTACCAACCAAATTCTATACAAAGGAAAACTTAAAAAGATGGTGAAAAAACTTGAAGCAATATCTTTGCTAACTCGATTATCATTACTGTAATAACTCGAAGAACTCCTCATGCCTAAACCAAGCAGCCTTCTTTAGAACCTCTGAAGTCTAATTCAATCAAATCCATAAAATCGTGATGTTGGAACTCTGACTACCAATCTCCACCTTAGAACTCTGAAGGTTTAGGGTATTGGTTAGGTTTGTCTTTGTGGTGTTGATGTTTGAACAATAAGAGATCAACCATAAAGAATAATACATAAGAATTAAATCTTTAAGGGTGGGTGTTCTCAAGTTGATGGAAATAATGAGGATTTCAGTTTTGGTATTATGTTTTTCAACTCTGATAAAGAGGCTAAGGTTTGTTTATATTGATTTTGGATTTACCAGGTCTAAAATAGTCTTAAGAACATGCTTAAAAAGACTGATATCTGTTAAGGTTGGTGCTCGGAGTGTCAATCCGGATCGTATTTATATCTGATTCATGAATACGAGCAATTCCATTTTCCATAATATTACTTATTTGATGGTAGCACCTCTTGTCTTTTATACACATATTCGATCTAATTACGATTAGATATCTAGTTATGATTAGATTGAAACTAAATCTGGTTTAGTGATACATGTATATTAGACAAAGTCCCTAGGATTTACAACATAGTGCGCAGTTACAACGTTGTTTGTAATTGACATTGGGAAGCGTTTATATAAGTTTTATATCTTAAATAATGTTCATGGTCAAGATTTACTAACACGGGTCGGTTAGTAAAATCCACTGAGACCAGTACATGTCGTATATCGTGACTTAGTCCGATCGTTTATCCCAATGAACCATGAGTCTCGTGAGACTCGTATACACATGTAGGTGTTTATTTGATAAACACTGAATGACTCAGTAAAGATTTCCTAATAGATGGTACACCAAAGTCAATAGGAATCTTCTCGAGTTGAGCGAGCATAGTGGTCCTTCGACTTGAGATACCACTATGGATATATGAGTTATCCTCCACACTTTGATGGAAGTCACGTCACCGATCTATTTAGATCAGACCTCCGCATGTTCGTTGGGTGTGGACTGATGCTCATGACATCATGTGCGTATCAAGATAGAATCTATCAGTCTTGTTGACCGGCATAAACACACACGTATAACGCAAGTGCACATATCGTTCAAGTAGTATAAAAATATCGATCCCACAAGGACTTAATTCCTACTGTTGTTATTAATTGTTGAATCTATTTATTTACAAATATCTAATTATAGGAAGAAGGGAATTGATTGCTTTTGGTTGGTTGAATGTGGTTTTGCAAAATAAAATAAAAACAGACTCAAAAGAAAATACTAAGGCAAATAAAAGAAAAGACTCAAGGATCTAAGGTCGTGATGCCACACAATATTATTATAAAGATGAATTGATTCTCTTATTTATGTGTAATAAATCAGTTTGTTAACCTGGAACACGAAAATATGCAAAAGCCTATGTCGATGGTCAGACGCAAATACCCAGTATAACCCAATTGAACCATATGTCTATGTCAACCCAATTACCTGGATTCATTAAGATCAAGTTCCAATTATGGCTACCCCCGCCCGACAGGTATATGTCTATCCTGTAAGGAAATCTATTAAAGGGTTATCTATCCTCAAGGAAGATCGTGGGCTATTGAATCTAAGGCTGAAACCTAAAATCCCTATGTCTAGTTCATTTTAAGTTTACCATATCAATCTTATTGGTGATCATACAACAAGAAGCATTAAGCTTAAGACTCAATAAACAAACTAAAGAATTACCAATAAAAAGAAAATCAATTATTAAGTGTGAATATTGTGTTTCATCACTTCCCTAGAATAAAAATAAAATGTTGGGGTTAGAGGATCCACTTTTAGAAATCTCAAATTATTATAATATGGAAATTGTCATTATTATCCAATTAAGTTGAACCAGCCATGAAGGCGGTATTATTATTTATCCATAAACCAGCCATATAGGCGGTAATTATATGTCACCTAAAAACCAGCCATATAGGCGGTGTCAAATTATGTTTCATAATTAAAACCAGCCATTAAGGCGGAATCAAAATTATTAAAATTACAATTTCCATATTATAATTAAAGTGAGATTAATCTACCTTTACTATTTATAATTTAGAAATCTCCCTTATTATAATATATAAATCTGTGTGATATTTACCAACCAGCCATATAGGCGGTATCCAGATTAAGTCAAATTAATAATTAATTACCAAGCGACCAATCATGCGGTATCCTCATTAAGTCAGGTTAAAACCTGTTTGAAAATAATTACCAACCAACCAATATGGCGGTATCCTTTTTAAGTCAAGTTTTAAATAATTTATATATTATAATTAAGGGAGATTAATCTAAATTATAAAAGTAAAAAGCCACACATTTACCCCAGCAGTAAATTAATTACTGAACATAAAAGAAGAAAAATAAAATAAAATAAAATTTTATTACAAAAAGTAAAAGTGCATAATTAAAAATACTAAAAGTAAAAATGCTTAATTTAAATTACAAAAACATAAACACACAAGATGCAATCATTAAAGTCCTTACAAAACTCAAGGAAGGCATGATTTGAATTCTGACATCGAGCTGAATTTATAGGCATCAGTAGGGTCTAGGCGTCGAAACGCCAAGAGTTTGCGCGTCGCGACATGCGTTGATCTTTGACACGTGTTATTTTGGCTTCGCGAGATCGTGACACGTGTCACTCTTATATCGGTAGTGTACTTTTTGATGTCGGCAACATGTGATGGCGACACGTGTCCAGGTGCATGTTAGCATGATCCGCTGAGATTTTGACACGTGGCATGGTGTATTTTAGCGTTGATGTTGATTATCGGCATCATAGGATGATGACACGTGGCGGGCGCATTTTAACAAATCGGTTGTGATGTTGACACGTGGCACGGCGCACGTTAGCAAAGTCTACTTTTCAGATTCTGACACGTGGACCAGGCGCACGTTAGGCGTCGCGACGCCAAAGGCTTCAGCATCGCGACGCGCCTAAATTACCAAAATGTCATTTTTCCAATTTTCACTGTTTTGGCCCAAATCACCTCCAGAATGTCCTGAAACTTTATTTATCTACAAAATAACACAAAACACATCAAAATATTCAGAAAACTCAAGAAACTATATAAAATATTAGGTTAAATGAGTGGGAAATAGTGATATAATTACCACTCATCACACCCCAAACCTAACATTTTGCTAGACCTCGAGCAAAACATAGAATAAAATAACATAATAAATTTAACTAAGCCACTTTCGTAGGGATCACGGTTGCATTTAGCGTATGCAATAAGCCTTTAAACCCCTAGGTGTCCCTAGTGGATGAGTTGTAGTCTCGTGAGGGTTTACAACAATGATACCGACAAACATTTTACAAAAGTAAAAAGGTAGTGAAACTAATGCACACAAAAGCAAAAAGACAAGCGAAAAGAGAATAAAGAAGTTAGTGACTAATCAGTTGAAATTTCTACTTCAAGTTACTAGTTGTTTTATTTCTTTTTAAATTACCGAATAAGTAAATTATCCGATTATTTTTACCATTCTCCATATACACAGCCAACAAAATATTAATCAACCTATTTTTGCCCACATCAGTCACATGTGCATTTGAAAAGAGAGTAATATTTTTGTCCTAAAGTTCTATCAGATTTCACACCTTTTTGTAGTAATGGAATAATTTTTCTGATTTTTTCTTTGATTTTTCTTTATTTTTTATTTATATACAATATCTTCCATCTATGTAACGAGCTTTGGGCTGGTGGCTCCCAAACCAGTTGGCTTTAGGGCACCAGATGTTAAGACACCCCTACAGACTTAATTACTCAGACTTCAGATATATATATTTATTCTGCAACATCTCTGATCCATGTAGCGAGCTTTGGGCCAGTGACTCCCAAACCAGTTGGCTTTAGGGCACTAGGTGTTAAAACACCCTTACAGACTTAATGACTCGGACCTCAGATATTTTTTTTTACCCATCACTTTTTGAGATGCTTCCTCCAATTAAACTAGAGCACTGAATATTACAAACTTTTCAATTACAGTTCATGTCCGTATGTTACTATGCATGTTGATAATACCTGTCAACTGAGCATATGAAGATCCATTTTAGTCAATTTTATGGAGAATTTACAAATTAAATAATTCAAAAGGAAATAAACAAAAATTAACTTGTTTCAAAATAGGTTTGAGATACGTCTCAGGAGTGGAAACTCCTTACTCAATTATCTCTTACCAATTTCACCTTTTTAGTCAAAATAATAACACAAAAACGCAAAATATTTTTGTAATTTTTGAAAAAATTTCAATTTTTTTGTAGTTTTCGAAAAATTTTGGACTAAAAATAAAAATAACACACAAACTAAAAACAAGGTACTGATCAACTAATTCCCTCCCCCAAACCTAAATGAGACATTGTCCCCAATGTCTTAAACAATAGAAGAAGAGTTAAGAAGGTCGTACCTGGTTAGCTGAAAATCTACGAAAAATTAAAGGTTAAGATCCAGATTAATCCGACGCCTCTTAGCACGATCCTCCTCGGACCAATTTATCTTTGAAAAGATAGGGTCAACTTGTGGTTCATAGGCTAAGAGTTGATCTATTAGATCTGGAGCAGTTCTGGCAGTATAGATGAGTTCTTTCATTGGTTTTGACACGAACCCATTTCTCCGGGCATCATCAAGAAACACACAAAGAAAATCATAAAATCCATCAACGTTGTACAGTCCAAGCGGTTTCTGGTGTATGTTCAAGTTCGCCCAAGATAACACTATAAAAATTTCCTCCAATGTGCCCAAGCCACCTGGCAAAGCGATAAAAGCATCAGCATGATTAAATATTTCTACCAATTGTTCAGACATACCTGGCACGATCAGTTCATCTCTGTTTGATGATCCAATAAGATTTTCCTCTGCCAAGGGTTTTGGGATGATTCCCAAAACGTGACTGCCTCTTTCCTGTACGGCCTTTGAAACGATCCCCATTAGTCCAAGATTGCCTCCGCCATATATTAAGTGCATATTCCTTGCAGCTAATACTCGACCCAATTCATGTGCTGCTTTTACGTATTGTGGCTTAGTACCAACACTAGTACCACAAAACACACAGATGTTTTCAACTCGTCTTCTTGAAGTGGTTTCCATTTTTTACTCTGGATGTCTTCAAAAGTGCAATGATGAGTTGAATTTATAACACCTGAAAAAGGGTGAGTAAGATAATAGCACTAGTATCTTCCAAAGGACGTTTGTTAGCTAAACAACAAAAGAAATCGTGAAAGGTCAAAAATTCTGGATCTTGTCTACGAAAATAACAAAAGAAAAGCAAATCAAAGCAATTATTAAGGCAACGGAATTGTGTACGCAATACGCCAATAGCTTAGTATAAATTCATAAGGATGCGTCTCAAGAATTCATTCTTTACTCAGCCATCATTAATGAATTGTCTCTCTTATTTGTGATTGCCAAACACCATTCCTTATGTCTTAAAATGCTCCGTTTGTGCCTTTCCCTACAAAAATAATCACACAAAATTAAAAACTCTACAACATGTATACACAAAATATGAAAATAAAAATTACAACTGGTTGCATGGGTTGCCTCTCTGCTAGCGCTAATTTTTCGTCTTCAGCCAGACGTGACTGAAATCGATCTGTCAAGGTGGTTTCAATGTTGTTTTGGAGGTCCGATTAAAGACAATCCCGTGAGTGTTGCTTTTGAAGGGTCTCTTCCAACGGTAAAGGGGCAAGAATATTTTGTCTCATTCAGTGCTTGTGCCACCTTTTTAACCTTTGTTGCTCCAGTGGTTCCTGAAAAGAAAGAAAGAAAATCAGGAGGTCTCGTATGGTGCTTGATCTTGAATGGAAGTTCCATTCTATCAAGCTTCAGGGTGATGTCTTTAAATTGTACTCCCCAAAACAGTGATGTTTCTCCTGAATGTTCTGGATCTTCAGTAAGGTCAGACATTTGCTCCTCCATTTGCTCTGCTTCTTGCTCCACCTTTTCTTCACAGATAAATTTTAGGATTTCCTCGTTCAGTTCTTCATCTGGCATCTGTGAAATGAATGCTCCATAAGTGTCACCATGCGGATGTAAAGATGTTTCTGACATTAGGTCTTCATCCTCTGATACGATTGGAATGGATGGTTCAGGTAGATCTTCATCGAACATCATGGTAAAGCATGCTCCAAGATCTTCATTTTGAGGATTGAAAGTTTGATCCTCATTTGTTGGTGCGGTTGGTACAAATAGCTCAGCTTTTTCATCCTCGTCAGAGTCTAAATAATAAAAGTCAAACAGAGACTTTGCTAGTTTGGGCTCCGGAACTGATACCTCTGGTTGTTGATACTGCTCAGCTTCCTCCTCTGTTGAAGTGTCATTGTGAAATGATTGGTACTCGAAGGCTTCATCAGTGTCATCTGAAATTGGTTCTTGAGGTTTGTAGATCTGGTTTTCTGTTAATTGTCTCGTTTGTTCTGTCAGTCTCTGAATGGATGCTGATTGTCTCTGAATACTTTCAAGTTGATTCTGATATGTTTCAAGCATTGTATCCAACTCTTCGTCTCGTTTCTTGAAACAATCTTTGAGCATGGCAACCATCTGATCTTCTTTTGATGGTTCTGATTGTTGATGAAGATCGTAGGTAGATGGTGGATAAGATGGAAAATATGATGGTTCTTCGTACCTTGAATGATTCTGATAATTCTGCCACTCTGAAAAGTATATGCATTGATCGCTCGAGTGGTTACCATCACAAATTACACATCTCCCCATTTCGTTCTGATGAGCAAATGTAGTATTGCTTGATTCTGACATCCAGTGATATTTGTTAGGCTGGACAATAGGCCTCAGAAAACCGGATTGTTGCTCCCAGATTTGGGGTGTATCTTCTAGTAAAGCTCGAAATCTTTCAATCTCTCAATAATGTTCCATTTTTCAATTATCTAAAAACAAAAGAAAGAAATAAAAATTACAGATAAAAATAAAGAAAATTAGATACAAGTAAATTAGATAGCTTCAAAATTAATAACTCAAGAAAAATAAGTCCCCGGCAACGGTGCCAAAAACTTGACCGGCGTAAACACACACGTATAACGCAAGCGCACGTATCGTTCAAGTAGTATAAAAATATCGATCCCACGAGGACTTAATTCTTACTGTTGTTATTAATTGTTGAATCTATTTATTTACAAATATCTAATTATAGGAAGAAGGGAATTGATTGCTTTTGTTTGGTTGAATGTGGTTTTGCAAAATAAAATAAAAACATACTCAAAAGAAAATACTAAGGAAAATAAAAGAAAAGACTCAAGGATCTAGGGTCATGACTCCACACAATATTATTATAAAGATGAATTGATTCTCTTATTTATGTGTAATAAATCAGTTTGTTAACCTGGAACAAGAAAATATGCAAAAGCCTCTGTCGATGGTCAGACGCAAATACCCAGTATAACCCAATTGAAGCATATGTCTATGTCAACCAAATTACATGGATTCATTAAGATCAAGTTCCAATTATGGCTACCCCCGCCTGACATGTATATGTCTATCCTGTAAGGAAATCTATTAAAGGGCTATCTATACTCAAGGAAGATCGTGGGCTATTGAATCTAAGGCTGAAACCTAAAATCCCTATGTCTAGTTCATTTTAAGTTTACCATATCAATCTTATTGGTGATCAGACAACAATAAGCATTAAGCTTAAGACTCAATAAACAAACTAACGAATTACCCATAAAAAGAAAATCAATTATTAAGTGTGAATATTGTATTTCATCACTTCCCTAGAATGAAAATAAAATGCTGGGGTTAGAGGATCCACTTTTAGAAATCTTAAATTATTATAATATGGAAATTACCAGTATTATCCAATTAAGTTGAACCAGCCATAAAGCGGTATTATTATTTATCCATAAACCAACCATATAGGCGGTAATTATCTGTCACCTAAATACCAGCCATATAGGCGGTGTCACATTATGTTACGTAATTAAAACCCGCCATTAAGGCGGAATCAACTTTTAATTCATATTATTAATATTACAATTTCCATATTATAATTAAAGTGAGATTAATCTACCTTTACTATTTATAATTTAGAAATCTCCTTTATTATAATATATAAATTTGTGTGATATTTACCAACCAGCCATATAGGCGGTATCCTGATTAAGTCAAATTAATAATTAATTACCAACCGACCAACCAGGCGGTATCCTCATTAAGTCAGGTTAAAACCTGTTTGAAAATAATTACCAACCGACCAATATGGCGGTATCCTTTTTAAGTCAGGTTTTAAATAACTTATATATTATAATTAAGGGAGATTAATCTAAATTATAAAAGTAAAAAGCCTCACCTTTACCCCAGCAGTAAATTAACTACTGAACATAAAAGAAGAAAAATAAAATAAAATAAAATTTTATTACAAAAAGTAAAAGTGCATAATTAAAAATACTAAAAGTAAAAATGCTTAATTTAAATTACAAAAACTTAAACACACAAGATACAATCCTTAAAGTCCTTACAAAACTCAAGGAAGGCATGATTTGAATTCTAACATCGAGCTGAATTTATAGGCATCAGTAGGGTCTGGATATCGCGACGCCAAGAGTTTACGCTTCGCGACGCTCGTTGATCTTTGACACGCGTTGTTTTGGCTTCGCGAGATCGTGACACGTGTCACTCTTATGTCGGCAGTTAACTTTTTGATGTCGGCAACTTGTGATGGCGACACGTGTCCAGGTGCACGTTAGCATGATCCGCTGAGATTTTGACACGTGGCAGGGTGCAATTTAGCGTTGAAGCTGATTGTCGGCATCATAGGATGATGACATGTGGCGGGCGTATTTTAGCAGATTGGCTGTGATGTTGACACGTGACACGGCGTACGTTAGCAAAGTCAACATTAGTGAGGACTCAGCGCATGTTAGGCGTCGCGACGCGCCCAAATTACCAAAATGACCTTTTTCTAATTTTCACTGTTTTGGCCCAAATCACCTCCAGAATGTCCTGAAACTTTATTTATCTACAGAATAACCCAAAACACATCAAAATATTAACAAAGCTAAAGAAACTATACAAAATATTAGGTTAAATGAGTGGGAAATAGTGATATAATTACCACTCATCACCTGTGTACAGGGTATATGCATCATACACGTGTTTGCGATCTAGTAAATCCATGGTTGTGGTATAACTTCATAAATCTGTTCCGAGTGTTATTTAGGGATCGTAAATTTGAAATTCGACTATATTATACCGAACAGATTTGACGTTCTTATCTATATCCCAAGTATAATATGGATAGCCTGTGACGGAGGGATTATACGTATGCAATAACCTCGACTTGAATAGTTTAGCGAGATTATCTGTGGTCGTCATAATTCATGGGTGGGTGAATTATGGACATGAAATTGGATTTCGTGACGGATAAACCTAAACTTAGAGAATCCCACAATATGAAGAGTACTCGTTGAGCACTTGGGCAATGCGTTATGAATAATACAGATTATTCATAATACTTCATCAGATTAAATGAGTTAATTCGAATCGTTTAAACGGTTAAACGATAACACATGCTTAGGGGCATTTTTGGCCAATCATGATTATTATGTATTTGTATTTGATACATAATTTGATTAGATACACATTAATTATTTGTCAATTGAGACTTTGACACATGCCATTTATATATGTATTTTTTATTTAATGTAAATAAAAATACATATATTATAATAATTATATTAATTAATTATTTAGATATTTAATTGTTAAATATTTGAATAGTTAAATAATATCCATATTTCATAAATGTTATGAAATATATTTAATTATTATTGAAACAATGATTTAATTAAGCTAAATGTGTATAAATTTGATTTGCTACCAAAAAGCTTAATTTCATTTAATTGGATTAAATTTTAAAAATGACAATTATGCCCCTGTAGAGTCGATCATGGGCTTGTTTATCAACTTGAAATTTTTTTTTCTCTCACATAATCCCTCATGGCCGAACCATCTACAAAGAATAGCCCTAAGATTTGTTTGATCAAATCATGATGAAAATGAAGGAAATTCAAGAAAAAGCTTAGGAAATCAAGAGATTAAAGGTAATCTTCTACAACCTTAAGCTTGGAAATTAGTTTCTTATTTTCTTGAATTTTTAGAATAGTTCTATGGTTCTTTTTTTGTTAAAATTGGGGCTTTTGGTTTTGGTGGATGGATATGGAAGTGATGATGCATGTGTAAAGTGTTTTGGGTGCTATTATTGTAATATGTATCCAATTTGATCATTTGATAATATGTTACCATTCTAGAGTGTTATGACCACTCTTATAATGCCTAGAATTATTCTTGGGTGGTTCATGTGCGGTGACTTTGATTGGTGTTTTGATTAATTGGATTAATCTTGAAAAATTGGATTTAAAGCATGGAAAATTGATAATTTTGCTTCTAGATCAGATATGGAAATACTGTTCATATGGTGATGAAATAATGTCAAATAAATGTATTGGATGTGTTTTGGGTGTTGGAACGATTGCCGGAAATTGTTTCAGAGTTGAAATAACCGAAAACGGCGTTACCGGGTGACTTTTGAGCCAACCGGGTGACGGCTGCCAAAATAGTGAATTTGTCACTGTTCGGGCAGCCCATGAACTGCCCTAATACTATTGGGGCTGACCTGGGCAGCCCTCATGTGTATTGGGTAGTCGGTTCGGTCAAAAATACGTTTTATGCCATTTTACGGAAAACAATTTTCGTAAAAGTTTCGCGACGTTTCATATATATTTATGTCGCTATTTGATATCGAATAAATGTGTTTAGGTGAAATATGAATGAATTATTCATATTAGATATTGAATAATTTATTTGGTAAATTAAAAAGTTTTAAAATTATGATTTCGCCCGAACAGTGCTTCTGCCGCGCTCTTCACCCAAAAAACCCCCTACAAAATTGGTATCAGAGCAGGTCTGATGCTTCATCCATTACATTAGTCATGCTTGATATATGATATGCAATCCAATTTTAATGTTTGCACATGCATGTAATCTATATGTTTCTTGACTTTTCGGTTCTACGCTAATGGAAACGTAATGGAAATTTAATGGTTAAATTGAGTTATGTTTTCTCAGGTAGAATTGAGTTATTTAGAAAATGATTTAGATTAAAATTCTACATTTGATGTGGAGCAATGCTTCCGTGAGGAATATCCCCGCTTAAATTAAGATTGTAAAGTAACGTGTATTGGATGCATGTTTCTTCCGTCTTGTCAATACGGTTTATAGGTAACTTTCTATGGCTGCATCCAAGATCGTGCCAAAGCAGTGAGGGTGTAGTTGATAGAATTTTATCCATACCGGTTGTATATTGATATAGACAAATTCAAGTGAAAGTGGAAATCCTAAACGTGTCAAAGCTGTCATGACTACATCGGTAGCTTGAGTTTGTCATTGGCAAGTGAAGCCTTGATACGCCTCCTTGTGAATGTGCCAAAGCTATCATAACGAGAAACGTTCAGGACCAAAATGAGGAGTCACTGGTGAGTGATTGACAATGAGTTATCTACCTAATGAATATACATAGGCGAGATCGTGCCAAAGCTGTGAGTCAAAATATATTCATGGGATCCTACTCTCAGTTTGGAATTCGATTTAATTATTGACTTCACGTTCTCCGTTGGGGATTACAGTATTACGTAAAGTAGTGGGAGACACTATTGGGTTAAAAATCCATAACTAAAGTAGTGTGTAATTTTATGGAATTTGCTGCTTTTGTTTTTCTTTTATTCTATATTGTTTATAGAATTATACTTCTAATCCACTGCATAGCATATTACTTGAATATGTTTTCTGACTTTACTTATGGTTGCGTATTTCTAGAATAGGTTCCATATGATAGTAGACTTAGATATTGTTAGATTAGTTCAAACCATCAGTAACTGTTGTTCCAATTTTCTTGAAAAATCAAGATGGTTAGTGACTTAGTTACTAAGTCACGATTAGTAATCTAGATAGATATCTGTTTTAGGATATAATTATCTAGTAAGAATAGTTTCTTATGCAGTAAGAATTGACTTGAATTAGTTCATGTTTCGAGATTCTTGACCGACATTAGGAAAACCCCATTAGTATTTGTTTATCTTATAATGATGTTTATTGGATTTAGTGACTTTTAGAAGTCACGTGTCTGACACAGTTTTCTAATCAATCATTTGCAATTATTGTGAATAATTGAACGCAAATTATAAAGCTTAAGAAAGGATATGTGTAAATTTGTGTATAGAGAATATTGATTTTCACAATACGACAACTATAGGTATTGGATACTAGATCTTCCGTCTAGTTATTTAAAATAATATTTAATAACTGTTTTGATTTTTGATATCAGAACTTGTGACTATTGGATAGTTACTTGTTCTATATAAACAGTTGTTACATATATTAATATGACTAGTAGTGTCATTAATGAAAAGATAAATATTAAGAAAATGTTCGGTTAACTAAATAACTTAGAACAGTGCTTTATGAGATTTTATCACATAAGCATTAGATGCTTATTCCGTATGGTAAAGGATGGTCTGATACGAGATCACACCATATATCCTTATCCATTTAATGAATATTGTATTCAGGATGTGATTAAATCTCATTTAACCAATGATCGTCATTGGACCACAAGATTTATTATACTAATACATTGGATATATGTAGTTTAATGAATTAGAAATTGCCTTAGATAGTTTTCTTTACTCCGTACTTCGTTAATGAACGTCTTGAATAGTTCGAGAACTTTCAATATGATTCTGATGAAACGCGGATAGAATGTTTTGAATGGTTCAAAGATATTCTATTTGAAGTGTTGAAAACTATATTTTAAAATTCATCGTAAGTCTTTGAATTTTTCAAGGATGTTTAATATGATCAAACACATGAATTTATGTCAATTTGTTATGAAGTTATTTAATTAATGTGATTCTTACTCGATATTATTCTTCTACGATTCCATCGTTATGGAATTGACCAGTGGGAGAAATCAAATCTTATATGATTTGATTCGTTTGATATTGAGTGTTACCGAATTAGTTTCAATACTCTTGGGGTCATGCTCCAGTTACACTAATTCATCTTTTTAATTATTTGTAACATCCCGGGTTATTTTAGCGTATTCCGTTAATTTTATTTCGCGCGTAGGGCCGCGTCCGAACGCGAGATCTATTTTTCAGTAAAATGTAATTTTTTTTCAAGAGATAAATTGTAGAGAAATAAAGAATTAACAAGAAATGGGTAAAATTGGAATTATTAATTAAAGTAAATAAAGAAATCTAGATCAATCTAGATAATTCAATGCATACATAAGATATTTTCTTTAAGCATTTATTACACATTTATTTATATATATATATATATAATAAGTATTATATATACACGTGAGGGGAAGATAACACACACATTTGATATTACACTCACACACGCACACAAGGGAGAACACAAAAACACGAAAGAAGAAAGAAAACAAAACGCAGAGAGCAGAAAGAAGAAGACCGAAATAGAACAAGTGAACAAAAAAAAAAATAGAAGAGAAGAGGAAGAAAGATTGAGAGAAGCCGGGCAAAAGAAATAGAAATTCAGAAGAAGAGAAGAAGCAGACTGAAGATCGAGAGAGTGCAGGGAGGCATACGAAACCAGAGAGAAGAAAGAGAGGGAGACCAGAGATGAGAGAGAGAGGGATTCTGAAAAATTGAATCTTGATGTCGTTCTTGGAGTTAAATTGTAAGTATACTATGCTATCATTTCTTTGAAAATTGATTGATTTAATAAATTGGGTTTGAGATGAAAATTCGAAATTGGGTGAAATAATGGATTGGAAGTATGTTAAACGTATTCTAGATTAAATATTTTGTATGAAATGAAGAATATTGAATAAATTAGAGGAGAAGGAGAATCGGCAATGGTAACCCTAGAATTTGGGGTTTCTGGAAATTAAGGAACAATTCTAATAAATGGCTGACTTAGAGATTTTAAGAGTGATCAATAAAATAAAAGAAAGATTATTATAATAAAAGCCCAATTTTCTCTTATGTGTTAGGGATGATCGAAACTACCACTATGATTAGGGGATGTGTTCTTGTTTCCTTTATGAAAATGAATGTTTGAAATGATGTTTTAGTTATGTAATAATATTGATTTGTGTAAGAAAATTTGAAGGGTGATAAAAGAGGCTTATAGCCAAATTCTTCGATGTCTTTTTGGAATGAGATTTTTATAGCATAAGATATGTGGAATTGTTTGGGTGGTTATTGATTAACAATGATGATGTATCGATGGTAGATTATCTGTTTGGAAATGTTGTAGCGCAAATTATATTGAATAAGGATTATACTTTAACAATTTCTTCCTTGGTAATATGGCTAATCTATAGTTTGTGTTGTAAAATGTTATCTTGTGAGTGATGATGATAAATTGATATGGTTCATGTACATGATGATAGATTTAGCATGAGTGTTAGTTTAACTTGGGAGGAAACATTAATGTGTAATCTCTTTGTTGAATTATGAATATACGTTTTTGAATGGGTATGAAGTGATGACGTAAATTCTATCAAAAATAGGCTCATTAAAGATTTTTCTACTAAAATTTAGAATTTTTCGATTAAGGATGAAATTATAGGAAATTTCAGAATTTGGTTGTCCTGTATGTAAATGGATTTTGTTTGCAGCTAAGTAGTAGGAACTAAATTGGTCTTAACTTAAGTTCTTGGTATCTGCTTGATAAACGATAAATTTCTGAGTAAACTAAACGTATTAGGGACCAAGATATTCGAAAATCAGAATTTTTGGACTTAATATGAACTTAGACCAAATTTTACAATTGGGTATTTTGCAGATGTTTTAGTTTGTGTCTTATTTGAACAGCCTGCGAAAATATACTTATAAGTTGAATCTCGTAGATCAAAATCAAGTTCTGTAAAATTCTGGGTACTTTAGGCATACAAGGGAATTAACATACAGATATATATGAGTGAAGTTGGATGTTATATAAATAATGGCATATGACATATGGCTATTGGAGAAATCTGGATGAAACTGTGTGATGAGAAAGGTATTGAGAAGTATGATATGCGAATCTATTTCTTGATAATATATTTGCGGTTGATCTTACTCGTATAAATGAAATAACAAGTGTAAGAGGTTAAAAATATAAGTATTGAATTGGTAAGATAGTATTAGAAGTATATGCATATGTGCATGTTTGTGCATTAAGACTTTCATAAATAAAGTTGTAATTAAAAATGATTTTCGAGATCCAAAGTGTTTTAAACAGGAGTTTCAAATGATTTCTTGAAAGAAATGAATTTCAGAAAGAGTTTCTTACAGCTTTGAGATTTAAAGCATGGTTTTGTGATTTTCCGGGGCATGAGGTAAAAACTCACCCCAGTATGTAACTTGAGGTTCACTTGGAATTGACAGATACTATGGAATTGACGGATTCAGAGACATGTGCACATGTTGAGGACTGAGGGGACGCTCTCAGATCCTCCAGATTTGCTAGGAGGACGGCGAGATATCACGCCCCTAGACCCCCAGATTATGAGACAGTTGTGGCATGCTTTGGGGACGGCGGGACGTAGCGCCCCAAAGTCATGGTTTTGCACTTCTGCCTCCAGATCGGCGTATGAGGGGACGGACGATACGTAACGCCCTCATACGTCCAGTTTTTCAGACAGGGACACAGAACTCAGAGAAAGTTTTCAGTTTTCAGTTTTCAGATACAGATTTCAGTTTTCAGAAATACAGATTTCAGATAAAGACTTCAGTTTTCAGGAGCAGTTTTTAGAAAATAGTATTTCAGAAAGACAGATTTCTTAAAGAGTTTAGAAAGCAGTTTTCAGAAAAGATTTTCAAGACGTATTTCATAAAAGCATGTCATGATTAAAGTACTGCATAGCTTATAAAAGTCATGCATTTAAATCATACATTCTGGTTAACATTTGTGACGCATAAAACGGACATTAATAAATGATAGCATGATTATATCTATGAGTATTGATTGATGTATGTGTGTATTATATGGTTTCATATACTTGTTTATATAGTTAATATTAGCTTGTCAGATATGAGTAAAAAGAATATTATATAAATCTGATTCGATGATGTTTGAATAAAATAAAAGAAAGGTAAGTATGGTAAATAACCAAACTAGATTAGCAAATAATAAGTAAGAAAGTATTAAGATATCAGAGTAGCGCAGCGAAAGTATGGTAAGCCTTGACTTAGAAAATAGAAACTTGTTATTTATATTAGGGGTGTTGAACGTAAACAAGGATCATGATTTAAGTATATGTAAAATAGTAGAAAGACTGGTAGTAGGTAATATGGGAGTAAAAATGGATAAGAGTAATATGGTTCATTTTTAACTTAGTAAGTAAGAAAATAAAGATTTACCCTTCATGTGATAAATGTTGATTTGGTAATAAGTAACCTGTTTATATAATGAACAAGAACCATAGAACTAATTCAGACTTTGTAGATATTTAAAATGGCCTTATAAGTAACCAGGTTAATATGGAAACAAAATTAAGTTTTGGGCATTTGACGCTCAAGGAATGAGCATAGTTACTTACTGAGTCTTATGACTCATACCACTACAGTGTTTGAGTTTTGTAGGTTGGTGACCTGATCGGTCGACCACAGACACCAAAGCTTGAGGGGCCGGATAGCAGCGTTGCAGTCAGCCAGTCACCAGGTCTTGGGAGTGTCTGAGTCAAGTCGAATAAGCGTAGTTGTAAAAGAAATTGAGTTGTATAAGTTTATTATAAAAGTTTTTGTTTATTCGTATTTTCGTTCACGGAGCCCTGGTTGTATTATGTCTTTGTGTCTGCATCGCATTTTAGTTGGGCCCTTAGATTGCATTGATGATGAGATGCCGTCCTGAGGCCGAGATTTTATGTTTATATTGTATATGGATGCTGGCTATAGGCCAGGTTGCATGATGTTACGAATATATCATGCCGAAATTTTTCTAGAATCAGAGGCTTATGGAGATGGGTTTAGCCTGTCTCCTGCCGGTAACATTGCTTCTAAGGCAGGATGTTACATTATTTTTCCATTAGTTTCTACAGTTATGTATATGATATGTACAGGTAGAAAATTCGAATCTTGAAAAGTTTGAGATTTGAATCTTTCTTTTGTATAATGGTTATACAATTGAAAGTACTTGCGCCTCAGAGATACATGTAAGAGTTTATCATTTATTCTATTTAATAAAATATTGTATTATATTTGATAGAATATCTTTTCTATAATCCCGTGTAATAAAATTATTTTATTACTTGGTGTGTATTGGATGTTGACAATTGCAGAAAAGACTTGACTTATTGAAGTCAAATGTGAGAGTGATAAACTGTAATGGAACTACATAATTAATTAGATGAAATGACCATTCAATATCTTCCGTATAAGTTTAATAGGATGTCAAAATCATTTACAAAGTATTTGATACTTATTGGTTCTGTTGTTTTCTTATTGAAGAAAATTATCCTACAACTTATAGTGGGAGCGATATTTGCTATCGATTTCAGAAAATACCATTAAACCATAGATCTAAAATTGTTCTAGCTTACTATGATCAATTTTTTGACTTGATTAAGCTTTCATTATGAATAGTTCATAAAATGTGTAAATTATTTGCGCAGCAAAAGCAAAGTGAGCTTATTAAAGGTTTGACCTTTATAGTATGACATTGAGAAAAGTTATACTAAGTGATCTATAGTAGATTCTGAGAAATCTTATCTCTAGTCGCACTGATTGAACAATTAAAGATCTGTTGGTTAATATTGATATTAAACTATGTATTTTGGCTAAAAAATGCAAAGTGGCGTTCCTGAATGGATTATTTGAATGAGAGATCTGTTATGGTTTCTTTGTTTGAAGAGTCCATTCTAGAATTGCCCTAGAGTTTGTATTCTGCTAAGATCACAGTTTGATAAACTATCTCTTAGAGCCTATTGTAGACTCATATAAGTTTTCTGAATATTTGTGTTCTCTAATTTTGATACAGTCAGATTGTCTGATTTTATCAAAACATAGAGAATGCATATATGATAGTAGGGTAAGTGGGAGCGTACAAATTTCTTTCTAAGGTTATATATCCTAACGACATTATCATTATTAAAGTAATAATGAGATGTTTGTAAAGTAAAACGTTTACTTAAGTATTCTTTTCTCCGTGAAAGTATGGAGGTAGTCTATGATATAAAGTTTTATATATGATATAAAACAAGAGACTTGTGAGATACTTCCATTAGTCGCGTATTAGATATGATCTAATAAAGGACACAGTAAGACTATTTGTATGACAGTTAGTATAACTGCTTGACATTTAACGTGTCTTTTATATATATAGTATTCATCTTTCGTAAAGAATGATTCCTTTGTCGAATGAGAGATTGATTGGCATGTCTAGTCAACCTTATGCATCATATGATGATGGTGTAATGAATATTATATTATGTGCGATTAAAGATATCAATTTAATCATAAATGTTATGAGTTATTTTGATATGTTGTAGACCATATGATGGATCTTGAAACATGTTTTTTGTTATCTTTGAGATATTAATAATGAGTTTCTTATTCATGGATAATTTAGTCTGCAACCATAAGGTCAGATTAGTTTTGATCCTAATTATGACATTAGATGTGTTGGGTTCTCCTAGAACATGCCAAGGACCTATTAAGCATAAAATTGTGTGAATTAACAAAGTAAGTTGCAGAAATATACTCACTTTGATCGGCTAAGGGATGTAGAGAATACAAAAATTTTGCTCCTTTGTGTAGTGCTCCAAGCTCCTCTTTGATTGTATGTTGAGCTCCAAGGTAGAACTTTGAATTCCAAACTCAATGGGAAAGTTTCCCTAACACATTTATTTGATCCTTGAATGTGCTAGCACAGAAGAAAATTTGCAACAAATTTTCTAAGAGAAGATGAGAAGTTTCGGCCTTATGGTAGGGAGAGAGAGAAGTTGTTTTGTTTTGTTTTTTTTTTTTTTTTTTTGTTATGTAATTTTTTTCCAAAAAAAATCAAATACCATATACCAAAATCCAATTAGGTAAAGGTCAATCACACATCAAAAACTAAATTAAGCTTGTGTAAGAAACAAGCCATCACCTACTAACAACTTCCATCAACATAAAGTGATGAGATTAACTAGTGATGTGACTTGATGTGGGCCCCACTTAATTCAAAATCCGAGTGGGTCCGCAAAACACATATCGGGCTCGGGTTCGTTAATTCCGAAATAACGAATTTTCTGTTGCGACTTAATTAAATCAAATTTAATTGAATAATTATGCCTAGCAAAATTACTATTAAAGTCGCTTACGAATTAATTCTAAATTAATTCGTTTGCCCGAATTAAAATCCAATTTTAATTCAGCTTCGAAATCTAATTTCATTTAATATATCGAATATATTATTTTAATCGATTAATTCCAAATTAATCGTTCTCTCTCTTCTATTCGAATTTTATCCCAGATAAATTCTCTATGCAATTAATAATAGATTAATTTTCTCTCTCTAATAATTGATCCCAGATTAATTCTGTTCAAGTCAAACGTCATCGGTGGATCTTCGGAAAGCGACCCATGAGATCCTTGGATATGTTGGCAGTAAATTCGGTCATTGGACTATCCGAATTCGTGCGTACCCAGTACCACGTTCTTACCGATTTACAAGACATGGTTGGATTCTAGCAAAGCACCGTGCCTACCCAATTCTCCAGAAATATTCTTTTAAGGAATATATAATCTTTGTCAGGCGTAGTATACGAAGTATTACGTATTACAATCCATATCGATATCACATGCTAGGCCTAGGGCTGGAATTGTGTCTGCCACGTACGAAGCATATATCAGATCTCTGGTAACTAGTCTCTATAATCGGATAATCATGACCTAGTCATATTATCCCGATGACTGCAGTACTTAAGATTACTAGTTCCGTATCCTACGTGATCATCATCTCCATATGACTGAAGTGATACTTCCATCTTGACATCACACCCAATACACTACGATTCTCAGTATACCCAGAAGAGGCGTACACAGAACCTGTTAAAGGCCCGAACGACCAAAACCAAAGTATACTGATTGTCGCAAGTATTAGCGATGCAAGTCTCAGGTTAAGACCAAATACACATACCCTGATTCGGATTCCCATAAACACATAGTCATACTACTAATGGGATTCTGAGGGGTCTATCCAGAGCGAAGCTGTTTCCGTACCATCGGTAAACAAAATCTCGTATTACACTTGCATGAGTATCCAATACCCAAATATATGAGAACTATGACGTTACGCTTCCATAACACGCACAAGTGTAATACTAGTCTATTCCGCATTATCGATGTCCAGTCTCAATAATACTATGACTAGGGATATTTAATGATTAAACCTTACATGGATTAATATTGTCTCATATCTCATTAATCTGGTACTAATCATATGGACTTTTATCATTTATATATCCCGGTAATCCAATTACAAATGATAAAAGAGCAATTTCCTTTGTCACATAGTTAATTTGTACAACAACACCATGTTCTGTACAAATAGTGATGCTATGGGTCATAATTGTACAACAAGATGGTCTATGTCATATAAAGTCAAGAAAAGATGCAGTAGGAGTGTCACCATTGATTCTACTAAACTAGTGGAATCAATTGCAACTTATGAAGTATTGACTTTTGAAGTTGCATTGTGACCCTATAGATTAGAAGTTTTCATATTAGTGTAGTGCTTACGGTTGTCTCATAGTATTTTGATTTGATCTCTTAATACATAGACAACTCAGTAGCTATAACACAATACTGATATAGCGTCTGAGTCATATTGATATGGAATTTGAATTCTACAAAATATGAATGATGCTGGCTAAGGAAAACGATTGAGTTTGTTGGACAGACTCAATTTGTTAAAGCGGGTTTACTTGTTGTTGTCTACCTCTTGAGTGTTATGTGAGCTCTTGAGGGCCATGAGTATGTGATATACATTGAGATGTGTATATGATACCGTGGATTGACACTAGAGAAAGTGGGAGAAATTGTTAGGGTTAGTGCTCGGAATGCCAATCTGGATCGTATTTATGTATGATTCATGAATACGAGCAATTCCATTTTCCATAATATTACTTATTTAATGGTAGCACCTCTTGTCTTTTATACACATATTCGATCTAATTACGATTAGATATCTAGTTACGATTAGATTGAGACTAAATCTGGTTTAGTGATATGTGTATATTAGACAAAGACCTTAGGATTTACAACGTAGTGCGCAGTTACAACATAGTTTGTAATTGACATTGGGAAGCGTCTATATAAGTTGTATATCTTAAATAAAGTTCATGATCAAGATTTACTAACATGGGTCGGTTAGTAAAATTCGTTGAGACCAGTACATGTCGTATATTGTGACATGGTCCGATGGTTTATCCCAATGAACCATGAGTCTCGGGAGACTCGTATAGACATGTAGGTGTTTATTTGATAAACACTGAACGACTCACTAAAGATTTCCTAATATATGGTACACCAACGTCAATATGAATCTTCTCGAGTCGAGCGAGCATAATGGTCCTTCGACTTGAGATACCACTGTGGATATATGAGTTATCCTCCACACTTTGATGGAAGTCACGTCACCGATCTATTTAGATCAGACCTCCGTCTGTTCGTTGGGTGTGGACTGATGCTCATGATATCCTGTGCGTATCAAGATAGAATCCGTCAGTCCTGTGTACAGGGCATAGGCATCCTACACGTGTTTGCGATCTAGTAAATCCATGGTCATGGTATAACTTCATAAATCAGTTCCGAGTGTTATTTAGAGATCGTAAATTTGAAAGTCGATTATATTATACCGAACAGATTTGACGTTCTTATCTATATCCCAGGTATAATATGGATAGCCTGTGACGGAGGGATTATACGTATGCAATGACCTCGACTTGCATAGTTTAGCGAGATTATCTGTGGTCGTCATAATTCATGGGTGGGTGAATTATGGACACGAAATTGGATTTCGTGACGGATAAACCTAAACTTATAGAGTCCCACAATATGAAGTGTACTCGTTGAGCACTTGGGCAACGCGTTACGAATAATACAGATTATTCATAATACTTCATCGGATTAAATGAGTTAATTCGAATCGTTTAAACGGTTAAATGATAACACATGCTTAGGGGCATTTTTAGTCAATCGTAATTATTGTGTATTTGTATTTGATACATAATTTGATTAGATACACATTAATTATTTGTCAAATGAGACTTTGACACACACCATTAATATATGTATTTGTTATTTAATGTAAATAAAAATACATATATTATAATAATTATATTAATTAATTATTTAGATATTTAATTGTTAAATATTTGAATAGTTAAATAATATCAATATTTCATAAATGTTATGAAATATGTTTAATTATTATTGAAACACATGACATGATTTAATTAAGCTAAATGTGTACAAATTTGATTTGCTACCAAAAAGCTAAATTTCATTTAATTGGATTAAATTTTGAAAATGACAATTATGCCCATATAGAGTCGGTTATAGGCATGTTTATCAACTTGAAAATTTTGTTTTCTCTTACATAATCCCTCATGGCTGAACCATCTCCAAAGAATAGCCCTTAGATTTGTTTGATCAAATCATGATGAAAATGATGGAAAATTCAAGAAAACGCTTAGGAAATCAAGAGATTAAAGGTAATTGACACGCTCGAAAAGTGGTCTTTTACTCCTAAGTATAAGAGTGTCGAAGTAATAAAATAACCCGGTGAGTCCGATGTCGATCCATAGAGAAGAGATTTAGCAAAATAGAATAATGAATAGTGCGGAAAAGAAAAGTTTGATTTGTTGAAGTAGTTGGAGACTTTTAGGTTGGAATGCAATAATAGAATGAAATGCTGGAGTTAGGGGATCCACTTTTAGTCTTTTAAACATTTAGAAACATTTCTTTATTATAATTTATTAATTGCCTTTGTTACCCACTTAATTTATTAGAGGAATTAATTATGCCAATATAAAGAACCAGCCATAAAGGCGGTAATCATTTATGTCGATAATTAGTCCTACCAAGGTACTAAATATACCAAAAACATAAAACTGGCAATAAAGGAGGTGATACCGTTTGTCTATAACAATTCCTATCAAGGTACTTAATTATGCCAAAATCATATAAAACCAGCCATATAGGTGGTGGAAAGATAAAACCAGCCATAAATGCGGTAGACAGATAAAACCAGCCATAAAGGCGGTAGAAAGATAAAACCGGCCATAAAGGCGGTAGAAAGATAAAACCGGCCATAAAGGCGGTAGAAAGATAAAACCAGGCATAAAGGCGGTAGACAGATAAAACCAGCCATAAAGGTGGTAGAAAGATAAAACCAGCCATAAAGGTGGTAGAAAGATTGTCAATAATTAATCTAGATTTAAATCAAGTTTTAATCATTAGATTTCAATTTATTTATTAGAATATAAGCGAGTTTAATCTATGTTTTCATTATAAAAGCTTCACCCTTACCATAGCAGAAAATAAATTAGCTACTTATTTGGTAATAAAAATATACTCGTACTTTTATTATTGAAAGAAAAAGACATTACCAAAAGCTTTAAGTAAATAAACAAACAAGACTCTCTCCAAGATTTACAGAGGAATCAGGAAAGAAAGTATGAAAAATTCTAATGCTGGACGCTCTTATTTATAGGAAACTTGGCCACCCAGACCAGCGAATGCATGTTGTGGACACGTGTCCAAGAATGGTGAAGCCACGTTGGGGAAACGTGTGTTGCTTTCTAATGTGGTCCCAAGATCATATTTGAACAATGAAAAGAATGAATACTCAAAGAAGTGAGGCGGAAACACACTTACATTGAACGAATTTGAGATGTGTTGAGAAGAAAGTGAACTCCAAGATCCTTTGTTGATTTTCGGCCAAGGTGAATATCCAAGCTCCAAGCTTTGTCCTTATGATTCCAAGCTCCAAGGTTGGTTTCCCTATCACCTTGTAATGATTCTTCAAGTGTGCTAGCAAGATTTGGAAGAAAAACAATTCTTCTTCTTGTTGGAGAAGCTCACGGCCAAGAGCTAGAATGAGAGAGAGAGAGAATTTTCTTTTGTTTTGGTATTAGTTTTCTAAAAAGAACAATGCAAAACCTTTTCCAAAATTTGGTATATACTTTCAAAAAGTCAAACCACATTTTGGAGCCAAAATTTGCATTAAAGGCTCACAACCACCCCTTTCATGAATAGTGACTGCATGTCAATCACCAAAAAGTGAGTTGACATCTATCACTTGAATGACGTGCGATGTGACCAGCGATGTGGCCCCGGAAACACATTTCGGGCTCAGTTTCGTTAATTCCGAATTAACGAATTTTTCGTTGCGACGTAATTAAATCAAATTTAATTAAATAATTATGCCAAGTAAAATTACTATTCACTTCGCTAACGAATTAACTCTAAATTAATTCGTTAGCCCGAATTAAAATCCAATTTTAATTCCGCGTCGAAATCTAATTTCGTTTAATATATCGAATATATTATTTTATCGATTAATTCCAAATTAATCGTTTCTCTCTCTTCTAATAGTATTTTATCCCAGATAAAATATCTCCGTAATTATGTCCGAATCATACGTCATCGGTGAATCTTCGGGAAGCGACCCAAGAGATCCCTGGATATGTTGGCAGTAAACCTGGCCATCGGACTATCCGAACACGTACGTACCTCGTACTACGTTCTTACCGATTTACGAGACATGGTTGGCTTCTAGCAAAGCACCGTGCCTACCCAATTCTCCAGAAATATTCTTAATGGAATGTATAATCTATATCAGGCGTAGTATACGTAGTATTGCGTATTGCGATCCAGTATCGGATGTCACATGCAAGGCCTGGGGCTGGTCAAGTGTCTGTCCCGTACGAACATATATCAGATTACAAGCAACTAGTCTCTTTAAATCGGATAATCATGACCAAGTCATATTATCCCGATGGTTGCAACCATTTAGAGTACTAGTTATGTATCCCTGCGTGATCATCATCTCCATATGACTAAAGTGATACTTCCATCTTGACATCACACCCATGTTGGACAATTATGAGACATAGCGTCACTATTTGTACAGATCATGGTGTTGTTGTACAAATTAACTATGTGACAAAGGAGATTGCTCTCTTATCATTTGTGATTAGATCACCTAGATATATAAATGATAGGAGGTCCCTGTGATTTGTTCCTGGATTGAGAATGATATGAGACAGTATTAATCCACGAAGGATAAATCATTAAATATCCCTAGTCAGAGTATTATCGAGATTGGACATCGATGAATTCGTAAAAGACTAGTATTACACTTGTGCGCGTTGTGAGGGAACAACGACATAGTTCTCATATATTTGGGTATAGGATACTCATGCAAGTGTAATAGGAGGTTGTGTTTTACCGATGGTACGGGAAACAGCTTCGCTCTGGATAGACCCCCTCGAAATTCCATTGGTAGTATGTCTATGTGTCTATGGAAGTCTGAAATCAGGGTAGGTGTATTTGGTCTTAACCTGAGACTTGCACCGCTAATACTTGCGACAATCAATATACTTTGGTTGCGGTCGTCCCGGGCTTTAACAGGTTCTGTGTACGCCTATGCTGGGTATATTGAGAATCGTAGTGTGTTGGGTGTGATGTCAAGACGGAAGTGTCACTCCAATCATATGGAGTTGATGATCGCGCAGGGATACGAAACTGGTTCTCTAAAAAGGTTGCAACCATCTGGATAATATGGCTTGGTAATAATTATCTGATATTAAAGAGACTAGTTGCTCGTAATCTGATATATGCTTCGTATGGGGCAGACACTGTACCAGCCCCAGGCCTCGCATGTGGTCATCCGATACTGGATCGAAATAGCAATACTACGTATACTACGCCTGATATAGATCTTTTATTCATGTAAGGATATTTCCGGAGAATTGGGAAGGCATGGCGCTTTGCTAGAAGCCAACCTTGTCTTGTAAATCGGTACAAACGTAGTACTTGGTACTTACATGTTCGGATAGTCCGACGACCGAATTTATTGCCAACATATCCGGGGATCTCCTGGGTCGCTTCCCGAAGATTCACCGATGATGTATGACTCGCATTTTTAATTAATCTGGGATTAATAAGATGAGAGAGAAAATTAATCTAGGATTAATTGCGGAGATATTTTATCTGGGATAAAATATCATTTAAAGAGAGAAAACGATTAATTTGGAATTAATCGATAAATTAATATATTCGATATATTAAACGAAATTGGATTTCGACGCGGAATTAAAATTAGATTTTAATTCGGGCGAACGAATTAATTTAGAATTAATTCGTTAGCGATGTGAATAGTGATTTCGCTTGGCGTAATCATTTAATTACGACGCAACGGAAATTCATTAATTTGGAATTAGCGAACCCGAGCCCGGGATTGTTTGCTAGCGCATTTGCATTTCGAATTCGAGTGCGGCACGCAAGTCAAATCAAGCGTCAAATCGCTAGTCGCATCAAGCATCAAATCACTTGTCACTTTGAGTGATGTGACTTGACAACTTGTGATTGATGTGATTGAGTGATGTGTGTGGTTGGCATTTGTGGGCATTAATTGCTTTGACTTTTGGAACCAAAATTGTGTATTTGATTTTAGAAATCAATTACCAATTTTAATTAACACATTTATCTCTCTCTCTCCTCCATTTCTCTCTTCATCTCTCACGCCCACTAGGGCTGAATTTTCTTTTGTTCTTGGCAGTGAACTGCCGTGAAAATGGAGGAAGAAAAGGGAAGCAAAAGTCGTGATTTTATTGCAAAATCAAGAGTGCTAGCACGCTACGAAGTCATACGAAGGTGATAGGGAAGTCCACCCATGAGCCGGGAATCGTTTGACGAAGCTTGGAGCTTGTTCAAGGACCTCCAATGGCCGAATTTGAGGACTGCACAAACAGCCACTGCCGAGCAGTCCAAGAGGCAGAAAGTTGAGTTTTGTTGCCTACCGCATCGCTCAACCGCTCAATGTGAGTATTCTGTAACTCCTCGTATGTATTCACATGTGTTTCATGCTTGTTTATTGATCCTTGGGACCTTAGCAAACTCCAACAATGGTATCAGAGCAAGGAAAAGCATGAAAAAGTTTAGGGCTTAAAATTTGGGTAAAATTGTATTTGAGCATGTTTTAATGAAATTGGATGAATTAGTATGCTTAAATATGTTTTTATTGAAGATTGATTGGATCAATTTGTTGAAAATTGTTTGGAACATTTTTCCCCAAATTGCTTATGTTGGCCGAATGGTGTAGAGCCCTAATTCTTGGTGATTTTTGATTTTTTGATTCATTGGATGAGTTGGAATCAATTGGGATGTTGATTTAATGTCGATTGTGGAATTAATTGGATTGAAACCGAATCGGACACATAATTCCCCAAATTTCCGAGAGTAGGAAAGCATGTAATTGGGTTTGATTTTTGTTAAAATGTGTTTGACATGTTTTAATGTTAATGGAATGATTAATTAGTGCTAATTGATGTTTTAGAAATGTTAATTGGGTAATTAATTATGTAATGCACTTTGTTTAATTAAATTAAGAATTTGGTAATTTAATTGAATTGGGCCTTAAATTGGATTTGGGCTGGTTGTGTTGTAATTGGGCTTATTGGGCTTGGTTGTACTAAGTTGGGTTTAGGCCAAATGGATTGGATCCAATTGGGCCCAAAACCGCCTCCATAAAGCCCAAATGCGACTAATGGACCTTTAAAGTTTAATTAGGCCTAATGGGCCAAAATTGATTTCTGGGCTTATGGGGTAACTCCCGAATTGGACTTTGGTTATTGGGTTCGACCCGAGTTGACCAAAAGTCCACGCCTTAAGAAATTAATTAAAAGCCCATTGGACTTTAATTAAATTGACGTTGGACGTTAATCGGGCTTTGAGACCCGTAACGATTAAATTTGGAATTTAAGTCGTAAAAGTTCATTAATAAAGTGTAGTATTTAATTTGGAATTAAATAAGCGAATTAGTATTAAATGCAAATTGAATTGGATTTAATTTTGTTGTTTAATTTAATTCGAGAATTCGTACTTTAAGTACTTATTCGCAAAACGAGTTTGACTCGAGCAAAATCAAATCGTTGTTTGAACATTGGATGGTCACTAATTATCAGATTAATTAATTTGATTAGATTGATTGATAACATGCTTGTGTGAATACATGGTTGCGATGCATGAATAATGTATATCGGATGGATATTAGATGGGTGGGGCAATTTTAGAAATTGTTGTAATAAATTTGGAATTTATTAATTGGACCTGCGTGTCCAGCCTTATTACCTCCTTATTCTTTGTATTCTCTTCTCACCTATTCCCCTCAATGTAAATGAGGTTTCGTTAGAAGTGTAGTGTAACAGGTAGAAGCAATACATGTGCTAGCTGGAGAGAGAAATGGAGAGATTTGATCTAGGATCAATGTGTAAAGTATCCATCCGCATATCATTATTACTTTATTTATACGCGCTTTATTATGTGTTTAGAAAGCATGTTTAAGGGTGTATGATTATGAGACCTTAACAAAGATAATAAATTGGTTGCCAATTTGCACTCGAAAAACCCTCGCAAAATATTAAGCGTCTTTCCTTCCATTGAGTGATTCTCACTCAAGATCCGAGACTGGCATTGGCTTGTTGGCCAAAGTCAAGGCCTTTGTCCGTCGAAGATGTGTTTGAATCACGAAGGCTTTGTTCCATATTGGTGTCTTGTCCAAGTTGTGGTTTGTTGGCCAAAGTCATGACCACTTCTTGTCCATCGACATTGATTACGAAGCTTTCCATGGTCAATCGGTCGCGATTGACTGGGATCACTAAGTTTGTTGTGCCAAAGCCAAGGCTTAGTTGATTCAGAGGAAAAAGATTAGGTAATACATTGGATGTATTGGCATATTGACCGGCGTAAACACACACGTATAACGCAAGCATACGTATCGTTCAAGTAGTATAAAAATATCGATCCCACGAGGACTTAATACCTAAGCTATTAATTTTATGAGGTCAAATGATTACAAGTATATAACAGGTTGTTTGATTGATTTGAAATGGCGACGATTCTAAATTTAAAGACAAGTAAATAAAATTGTTCGAAAGTAAGTTTTAAGAAAATTCAATATTAAAAACTATTTAGGGTTGTGAATCTTTTCAATATTAGTTAAAGATGAAATGGTTATCCTATAGCTGGGTAATATATTGATTTATTAACCTGGAACACAAAATTATGTAAAAGCCTCTGTCGATGGTCAGACACAAATACCAAGTTTAACCCAATTGAACCATATGTCTGTGTCAACCAAATTATCTGGATTCATTAAGTTTAAGTTCCAATTATGGCTACCCCGCCCGACAGGTATATATCTATCCTGTAAGGAAATCTATTAAAGGGTTATCTATTCTCAAGGAAGATCGTGGGCTATTGAGTCTAAGGTCTCAAACTTAAAATCCCTATGTCTAGTTCATTTTAAGTTTACCTAATCAATTTTATTAATGGCCAGTTAATAAAAAGCATTAAGATTAAGACTCAATAAATAAATCTTTATATTACCCAAACTATAACCTAACTCTTATAAACCAGTGATATTGAAATTCATCACAACCCTAGATAACTAACTTAGTTATGACACATGGCTAGGGCTAGTAAAAACTTAAAAGTAAAAGCCATAAAGTAAAAAATGCGAAATAGTAAATGCGGTAAAGTAAATACTGAAAAGTAAATAACAATAAAATAAAATGCTAAGGTAAAAGGAATTACTTTTACTATTTACTATTTTAAATATCTCACATAAAATAATATATAAACTTGTGATAATATTACCAACCAGCCATATAGGCGGTAACCTGATTAATTCAAATTAAGTCCGACCAGCCATAAAGGCGGTATGATTTGTCCATGAACCTGCCATATAGGCGGTAAGAAAATTTAATTATCAACCAGCCATATAGGCGGTATCCTTGATTAGTCAGGTTTAAACCAATTTAAATTTAATAGCCAACCGACCAATATGGCGGTATCCTTATTAAGTCAAATTTTTAAATAGTAAATATATTATATTTAAGGGAGATTAATCTAAATAGTAACAGTAAAAGAATTACCTTTCACCTTAGCAAGGAGAAGTTACCTCATCATGGTTGAATAGTAAAACTGAAACAGTAAAAACAAGATAAATTACTATTACTATTACAAAAAGTAATTACTATTACAAAATGTAATTAAAAATTAATTACAAAACTTAAATTAAAAGAAATTAGAGAGAGAAACTCCCTATTTACATCAAAGAAATGAGAGAGAATGGTGCAACTAAAACTGAAATCTCGAGCTCAATTTATAGACAATTTTTGGTCAGCGTCGCGACGCTGAAAATGCACTAGCGTCGCGACGCTAGCAACAGTTTCTGGAGTCCACGTGTACGTTGACCACGCGGCTGTCGGCACAATAATTGGTGACATGTGTCACGCTCTGGTTGGCTGGCGATGTGGTCCAATGAAATCGTGCCACGTGTAATCTTGTGATTGGGTCTAAATTCGGTCTAATAGAATGGTGACACGTGGCATGCTCTGATTCGTTGATTATTCGGTCCAATAGAGAGGCGACACGTGGCACGCTTGTTTGGGTGGTCCAATGAGGTGATGACACGTGGCATGCGGCGTATGTTAGCAAGGGCGGCACACGTTAGCAAGATCTGGCGTACGTTAGCAAGTCCAACCTATCCGATTTTGACACGTGGCAGACGGCGCATGTTAGCACATTCGGCGCATCATGGGCGTCGCGATACGGTATTCTTGGCGTCGCGTTTTTGTCCGTTTTTGCCCCAAATTGCCTCCAGTGCTTTCCAAACTTTATTTATCTGCAAAATAACAACAAAACAGATCAAAACGTTCATAAAACTCGAGAAAAAATACAAAACATTAGGCTAAATGAGTGGGAATAAGTGATGTAATTACCACTCATCACACCCCCAAACCTAACATTTTGCTAGTCCTCGAGCAAAACATAAAATAAAATAACATAAAGAAACAAAATTAACTAAGCCACTTTCGTAGGGATCACGATTGCATTTAGCGTATGCAACATGCCTTTAAACCCTTAGGTGTCCCTAGTGGACGAGTTGTAGTCTCGTGAGGGTTTACAACAATGATACCCACAAACATTTTACAAAAGTAAAAAGTTAGTTAAAACTAATGCACACAAAAGCAAAAAGACAAGCGAAAAGAGAATAAAGAAGTTAGTGACTAATCAGGTGAAATTTCTACTCCAAGTTATTAGTTGTTTTATTTCTTTCTAAATTACCAAATAAGTAAATTCTCCGATTATATTTACCATTCTCCATATACACAGCCAACAAAATATTAATCAACTCATTTTTGCCCATAACAGTCATAAGTGCAGTTGATAAGAGAGTAATATTTTTGTCCTAAAGTTCTATCAGATTTCACACCTTTTTGTAACAATGGAATAATTTTTCTGATTTTTCTGAATTTTTTTTTTTTTTTTATATACAATACCTTCCGTCTATGTAGCGAGCTTTGGGTCGGTGGCTCCCAAACCAGTTGGCTTTAGGGCACCAGGTGTTAAGACACCCCTACGAACTTAATTACCCAGACTTCAGATATAAATATATTTTTTTGTAGCATATTCGATCCATGTAGCGAGCTTTGGGCCAGTGACTCCTAAACCAGTTGGTTTTAGGGCACTAGGTGTTAAAACACCCTTACAGACTTAATAACCCGGATCTTAGATACTTTATTTTTGTAAATCATAAATTTTTTTTTTTTTTTTTACTCCATCACTTTTTGAGATGCTTCCTCCAATTAAACTAGAGCACTGAATATTACAAAACTTTTCAATTTTAGCTCATGTCCGTATGTTACTATATATGTTGATAATATCTGTCAACTGAGCATATGAAGATCCATTTTACTCCGTTTTATGGAGAATTCACAAATTAAATAATTCAAAATGAAATAAACAAAAATTAACTTGTTTCAAAAATGGTTTGAGATACGTCTCAGGAGTGGAAACTCCTTACTCAGCTATCTCTTACCAATTTCACCTTTTTAGGCAAAACACAAAAACGCAAAATATTATTGTAATTTTTTTGAAAATTTTTCAATTTTTTTGTATTTTTCGAAAAATTTTGGATTAAAAATAAAAACAACACACAAACTAAAAAAAACAAGGTACTGATCAACTAATTCCGTCCCCCAAACCTAAATGAGACATTGTCCCCAATGTCTTAATAAGTAGAAGAAGAGTTTAGAAAATAATACCTGGTTAACTGAAATTTTACAGGAAATTAAAGGTTAAGATCCAGATTAATCCTACGCCTCTTACCACGATCGTCCTCAGACCAATTTATCTTTGAAAGAATAGGGTCAACTCGTGGTTCATAGGCTATGAGTTGGTCTATTAGATCCGGAGCAGTTCTGGCAGTAAAGAGGAGTTCTTTTAAAGGTTTCGACACAAACCCATTTCTCCGAGCATCATCAAGAAACACACAAAGAAAATCATAAAATCCATCAACGTTGAGCAATCCAATTGGTTTCTGGTGTATGTTCAGGTTCGCCCAAGATAGAACTATAAAAATTTCCTCCAATGTGCCCAAGTCACCTGGCAAAGCAATAAAAGCATCAGCACAATTAATCATTTCCACTAGTCGTTCAGACATACCTGGCACAATCAGTTCCTCTCCGTTTGATGGTTCAATAAGATTTGCCTCTGCCAAGGGTTTTGGGATGATTCCCAAAACGTGACTGCCTCCTTCCTGTGCAGCCTTTGAAACGATCCCCATAAGTCCAAGATTTCCTCCGCCATATATTAAGTGCATATTCCTCGCAGCTAAGACTCGACCCAATTCCTGTGTTGCTTCTATGTATTGTGGTTTAGTACCAACACTACTACCGCAAAACACACAGATGTTTTCAACTCGTCTTCTTGAAGTGGCTTCCATTTTTTTATGTATTTCTTTCTCAATTCCGGATGCCTTCAAAAGTGCAATGACAGGTTTAATTTATAGTACCTGAAAAGGGTGAGTAAAAATAGCGCAAGTTTCTTCCAGAGGACGATTAGTAGCGAATTAATATCGTGATAGTAAAAAAGGTCTGGATCATGTCGGAGAAAATAAAAGAAAACAACAAAACAAATTACAATTATTAAGAAAAGACAAAGAGATATAATATTCACAAGAAAAGTAACAGCTTGATTGACGTCTATGCGTCAGGGACAAGTTTCCCATCCAATTTTCTTATAAATTGGCAAACATGGTCTTTTTGTGTCAGATTCCCAAGACTTAACTGTTGTCTTTCTTTTTGAAATTGTGTATGTAATTTGCGAATGGCTATATGAACATATCCACTGTGATGCGTCTCAAGAGTTGAAGATATTTCATCTACAGACTCCTTACTCAAGCCATCCCTAATGAATTTAATTTTGTCTTCGCGATTATCAGATACCATTCCTAAAGAACGACAACGAGTGTTGCAATTAAATCGCGCACATTTGAAACAAACACCCATTTGCTTAGCTCTACGTTTCTTTGCATAGGTGCTTCTTCCAAAACCAAGCAGATGTGAAATAAAAGAGTCAGAAGACTCACCTGCCAATCGGACCCGTGCTTCAATTACCCAACGAATATCATTAGGAACACCGTGAATTGTTAGTAACCTCATCCGTTCCAAGCGAGCTTTGTAGACTTTCATCAGAGATTTTTGAGGGAGAGAAGGAAATTGCTTGTGAAGATTTGCGAGAGCTTCTTCCATCTTGAAATGACTTAATCTGCAAAAACTAAACACACCAAATTAAATCACACCAAATCACAATATATACAAATTGCATGGGTTGCCTCCCTGCGAGCGCTAAGTTTAGAGTCGTCAGCTAGACTTGACTTCTCGAACGTTAAGCTGGATCTGAAAATGTGACACTTTGTTTTTGTCGTTCAAATGATTCTCCCCAGTAGTGTTTGACACGCTGACTGTTAACCTTGAATGTGTTGTTGGTATTGGGATCCAGTAACTCAACAGCTCCATAAGGTAAAACCTGAGTGATCACAAATGGTCCTGACCACCTAGATTTCAACTTTCCAGGAAAAAGTTTCAACCTCGAGTTGTACAACAACACCTGCTGCCTTGGTTCCAACTTTCTGTGAACTATTTTTCGGTCATGACATTTCTTTGTCTTTTCTTTGTATAATTTGGCATTCTCATAAGCCTGTAGGCGAAATTCCTCTAATTCGTTGAGTTGGTGAAGTCTTTTCTCTCCTGCAGCTTGTGAATCAAAATTCAACTTCTTCAGTGCCCAGTACGCCTTGTGCTCAAGCTCAACTGGCAGATGGCACGCTTTCCCAAACACCAATTGATATGAAGACATACCAATGGGTGTCTTGTAAGCTGTCCTGTAGGCCCATAATGCATCATCTAGTTTTGTTGACCAGTCCCTCCTTGTTGATCCAACGGTTTTTTCTAGGATTCTTTTGATTTCCCTGTTTGAAACCTCAACCTGTCCATTTGACTGTGGATGGTAAGCAATGGCAACTTTGTGAGTAACTCCGTATTTGGATAGGAGTGCATCGAAATATCTGTTGCAGAAATGTGAGCCACCATCGCTGATGATTGCACGAGGTGTTCCAAATCGAGTGAAAATGTTCTTTTTAAGGAATTTGATCACCACTTTTGAATCATTGGATAGCAGTGCAATTGCTTCGACCCATTTGGAGACGTAGTCTACAGCAACCAGGATGCACAAGTTTCTGAATGATGGAACAAAGGGTCCCATGAAATCAATACCCCACACATCGAATATTTCCACTTCTAGAATGTTTTGCAACGGTCCTTCATTTCTCCTCGAAATATTCCCTGTTCTCTGGCACCTGTCACATTGAAAAGCAAAAAGATAAGCATCTTTAAAAAGAGTGGGCCAGAACAAACCTGATTGAAGAACTTTTGCTGCAGTTTTATTTCCGCTGAAGTGTCCGCCATATGGTGATGAATGACAGTGCTGCAAAACACTGTTGATTTCCTCTTGTGGAACACAACGTCTCAATAATTGATCAGCACAGCGTTTGAAGAGGTACGGTTCATCCCAGACATAATGCTTGACTTCTTTGAAGAACGTTTTTCGTTGTTGAGTTGTCCATTCCAACGGCCATTTTCCTGACACAATGTAGTTGACATAGTCAGCATACCATGGGACTTCCTGTTGTTTCATGGCAAACAACTGTTCATCTGGAAAAGTTTCTTTGATTGACAGATCTTTGTCAGCTGTTTCTCCATTCTCGAGCCTCGATAGATGATCTGCCACCTGATTCTCTGTTCCTTTCCTGTCTCTGATCTCCACGTCGAATTCTTACAGAAGAAGTATTCAACGGATCAATCTGGGTTTGGCATCTTTCTTTGTGATCAGATATTTGATTGCTGAATGATCTGTGTAGACTACCACTTTGGGACCCAACAGATATGAGCGGAATTTGTCAAAAGCGTACACAACTGCGAGCAACTCCTTTTCAGTGGTTGTGTAGTTGATTTGAGCTTCATTCAGAGTTCTGCTGGAGTAGTAAATGGTGTGGAAAATCTTTGCTTTACGTTGTCCCAAAACTGCACCTACAGCAAAATCACTAGCATCGCACATCACTTCAAATGGTAGGGTCCAGTCTGGTGCTACAATGATGGGGGCAGAAATCAGCTTCTATTTTAAGATCTCAAAAGCTTCTTGGCATTCTTTGGTGAAGTTGAAAGGCACATCCTTCTCCAGAAGATTGCAAAGAGGTTTTGCAATCTTGGAAAAATCTTTGATAAATCTCCTGTAAAAACCTGCATGTCCGAGAAAACTCCGAATCCCTTTGACAGATGTTGGTGGAGGTAGTTTTTCAATTGTCTGTATCTTTGCTTTGTCTACCTCAATCCCCTTTTGTGAGATCCGGTGTCCAAGAACAATGCCCTCATGTACCATGAAATGACATTTCTCCCAATTGAGCACCAAGTTTGTATCTTCGCACCTTTGTAACACATGTTCCAAATTTTGCAAACAATGATCAAAAGAATCTCCAAATACAGAAAATTCATCCATGAAAACCTCCATACTCTGCTCCAGCATGTCTGAGAATATGGCCATCATGCAACGCTGAAAAGTGGCGGGGGCATTACATAATCCAAATGGCATCCTGCGGAAAGCAAAAGTACCATAGGGACATGTAAATGTGGTTTTCTCCTGATCTTCTGGGGCGATGGAAATCTGATTGTACCCTGAATATCCGTCAAGAAAGCAATAGAATTCATGTCCCGCCAATCTGTCTAACATCTGGTCAATGAATGGTAGCGGAAAATGGTCTTTTCTCGTGGCTTTGTTCAGCTTTCGGTAATCCATGCACTCTCCATCCAGTCACCGTTCTTGTTGGAATTAGCTCATTTTTTTCATTGGTAACCACATTAGTTCCTCCTTTCTTTGGTACACACTGCATAGGACTCACCCAACTACTATCTGAAATTGGGTAAATGATGCCAGCATTTAACCATTTGATTATTTCTTTCTTCACGACTTCCTTCATGATTGGATTAAGTCTCCGTTGATGCTCCACTGTGGGTTTATACTCATCGTTCATCAGAATCTTGTGCATGCAAAATGATGGACTAATGCCTCGAATGTCTGCTATAGTCCAGCCAATGACTCTTTTGTGTTCTCGTAATACTCTCAGTAGCTTTTCTTCCTGTTCCAATGTTAGTGAAGAAGAAATAATAACAGGTAATTCAGATGTGTTTCCAAGAAATGCATACCTGAGATGGCTCGGAAGTAACTTCAGCTCCAACTGTGGTGGTTCTTCAATCGAAGGCTTGATTCGATCTTTCTTGGGCAGTTCCAAGCTTTCAACTGGTGGTGTCGCTTCGAATCGGAATGGTTTGTCAAGGTAGTTGATATATTCCAGGATTTCAGCATCTAGCTCACTATCAGTCATGTTGGAGATGCATGTTTCAAGTGTATCTATGGAATTTGGCTCAGTATTTTGAACGATACTTTCAACAACATCAACTCTGAAGCATTCTTCTTCCTTTTCATCACTTGGGAATTTCATGGCTTTGAAAACATTAAAGGTCACTTCTTGGTCCTGTACTTTCATGGTTAGTTCTCATTTTTGCACATCAATCACAGTTTTACCTGTAGCCAGGATTGGTCTACCAAGAATGATAGGTATTTCTTTGTCTTCTTCCATGTCAAGGATGATGAAATCTGATGGGAGAATTAGTTTGTCTACTTTCACCAGCACATCTTCAACAACACCTCTCGGAAATGCAAGTGTTCGGTCCGCAAGTTGCAATGAAACTGAGGTAGGCATTGCTTCTCCAATCTGCAGTTTCCTGTAAATGGAAAAAGGCATCAAGTTAACACTGGCTCCTAAATCACATAAAGCCTTACCGATGTAATGTTCTCCAATGGTGCATGGAACTGTGAAACTGCCAGGATCTTTCAATTTCAGGGGAAGTTTCCTCTGAATAATGGCGCTGCATTCTTCCGTTAATGCTACTGTTTCGTAGTCTCCCAATCTCCGTTTTCGTGAAAGAATATCTTTCATGAATTTGACATAACTGGGCATTTCTTCCAAGGCTTCTGCAAATGGAATGTTGATATGCAGCTTTTTGAATACCTCCAAGAAACGAGCAAACTGCTTGTCCAGTTTGTTTTTCTGAAGTCGCTGAGGAAAAGGTGGAGGTGGAATGATCTGATCTTTTTCTTTTTCCTTTGCTTCTTTTTCCTCCATCTGTGGAACTGCATCTTTTGGAATTTCCTCAATTGTTGCCTTGATCCTTACATCTTTGTTGATCTCAGTACCGCTTTAAGCTTTTCAATGGCTTGAATTTGCTCATTTCCTCGGTTCCTTGGATTTGGTTCTGTGTTGCTGGGAAGATTTCCTGGTGGTCTGTAACTCTGAGCATTGGCCAGTTGGCCGATTTGATTCTCCAGTGCTTTAATAGAAGCTGATTGGCTCTGAATCATAGCATCGTACTTTTTTAACTGAGCCAGTACTTTGTTATTCCTGGTTCATTTGTCTGCTTCTGGCCTTTGTTTTGTTGCTGAAATCCAGGTGGTGGATAGTTCTGTTGGAATCCAGGTGGTGGATTGTTCTTTTGCCCTGAATTGTTACTCCATGAAAAATTAGGATGATTCCTCCACCCTGGGTTGTAGGTGTTGGAATATGGATTGTTCCCATGTCTGTTGAAATTATTGACATAATTCACCGTCTCTTCAAGTTGGTTTGGTTCCGGTGCTCGTCCATATGGTGAACTTGTGGATCCAGTGGTAAAAGTCTCCATGAATTTGCATATCTGGTCCAACTTGGTATTGACTGCTGTATTGACTCCACTTTCATAAATTCCTGCAATTCTTTGGATCATGCTCCTTTCTGTTTGCCACAAAGAATTGTTGTTGGCCATTTCTTCAATTAGGTCTCAGGCTTGATCTTCTTCTTTTGCCATCAAGGCTCCTCCAGCAGCAACATCGATTGAGGTTCTCATTATTCCAGAAAGTCCATTATAGAAAGTTTGGACTTGAAGCCATTTTGGAATCTCATGATGAGGACATTTCCGGAGCAAATCTTTGTACCTTTCCCAAGCTTCGTAGAGAGTTTCCGAGTCTTGTTGTACAAAAGATGTGATGTCATTTCTCAGTTTTCCAGTTCTGGCTGGTGGAAAGTACTTTGCAAGAAATTTGGTGGCTAAAACGTTCCAAGTTGTGATGGAACCTGCTGGTAGTGAATGTAGTCAAGCTTTAGCTCTGTCCTTCAAGGAGTATGGGAAAACACGCAGTCTCATTGCTTCTTCAGCTTCTCGGTTGTAATTGAAAGTGCCGCAAACTTCCAGGAAGTTGCTGATGTGGTTATTAGGGTCTTCAATTGCATTTCCTCCAAACTGAACTGACTGCTGAATCATCTGAATGCATGTTTTGATGTCATCCGCATTTGCTGGTAAGGGAGGAAGTACAATACAAGAAATGAGTCTGTCAACCACCGGAATGGTTCTGTCTCGAATGGGAATTGGTGGTGCAACGTTCAAAGGTTCAGGTTCCATGTTGACTAAAGCTTCTTGGCCTTCTCGCCGTTCCCTTCTCAACTGTCTGATGGTTCTTTCAATTTCCAGGTCAAACGGTCGAAGTTCAAAGCTTCTGGTTCGTCTCATGAAGTTTCTGAGAACCTGAAACACAAGAAAATAAAAATAATAAGTAAAAAGAAAATTAGATACAAGTAAAAGTATCTAACCTTAAAACTAATAGTGAAAGATAAATAAGTCCCCGGCAACGGCGCCAAAAACTTGACCGGCGTAAACACACACGTATAACGCAAGCATACGTATCATTCAAGTAGTATAAAAATATCGATCCCACGAGGACTTAATACCTAAGCTATTAATTTTATGAGGTCAAATGATTACTAGTATCTAACAGGTTGTTTGATTGATTTGAAATGGCGACGATTCTAAATTTAAAGACAAGTAAATAAAATTGTTCGAAAGTAAGTTTTAAGAAAATTCAATATTAAAAACTATTTAGGGTTGTGAATCTTTTCAATATTATTTAAAGATGAAATGGTTATCCTATAGCTGGGTAATATATTGATTTATTAACCTGGAACACTAAATTATGTAAAAGCCTCTGTCGATGGTCAGACACAAATACCCAGTTTAACCCAATTGAACCATATGTCTGTGTCAACCAAATTATCTGGATTCATTAAGTTTAAGTTCCAATTATGGCTACCCCCGCCCGACAGGTATATATCTATCCTGTAAGGAAATCTATTAAAGGGTTATATATCCTCAAGGAAGATCGTGGGCTATTGAGTCTAAGGTCTCAAACTTAAAATCCCTATGTCTAGTTCATTTTAAGTTTACCTAATCAATTTTATTAATGGCCAGTTAATAAAAAGCATTAAGATTAAGACTCAATAAATAAATCTTTATATTACCCAAACTATAACCTAACTCTTATAAACAGTGATATTGAAATTCATCACACACCCTAGATAACTAACTTAGTTATGACACATGGCTAGGGCTAGTAAAAACTTAAAAGTAAAAGCCATAAAGTAAAAAATGCGAAATAGTAAATGCGGTAAAGTAAATACTGAAAAGTAAATAACAATAAAATAAAATACTAAGGTAAAAGGAATTACTTTTACTATTTACTATTTTAAATATCTCCCATAAAATAATATATAAACTTGTGATAATATTACCAACCAGCCATATAGGCGGTAACCTGATTAATTCAAATTAAGTCCGACCAGCCATAAATGCGGTATGATTTGTCCATGAACCTGCCATATAGGCGGTAAGAAAAATTAATTATCAACCAGCCATATAGGCGGTATCCTTGATTAGTCAGGTTTAAACCAATTTAAATTTAATAGCCAACCGACCAATATGGCGGTATCCTTATTAAGTCAAATTTTTAAATAGTAAATATATTATATTTAAGGGAGATTAATCTAAATAGTAACAGTAAAAGAATTACCTTTCACCTTAGCAAGGAGAAGTTACCTCATCATGATTTAATAGTAGTAAAAACAAGATAAATTACTATTACTATTACAAAAAGTAATTACTATTACAAAATGTAATTAAAAATTAATTACAAAACTTAAATTAAAAGAAATTAGAGAGAGAAACTCCCTATTTACATCAAAGAAATGAGAGAGAATGGTGCAACTAAAACTGAAATCTCGAGCTCAATTTATAGACAATTTTTGGGTCAGCGTCGCGACGCTGAAAATGCACTAGCGTCGCGACGCTAGCAACAGTTTCTGGAGTCCACGCGTACGTTGACCACGCGGCTGTCGGCACAATAATTGGTGACATGTGTCACGCTCTGGTTGGCTGGCGATGCGGTCCAATGAAATCGTGCCACGTGTAATCTTGTGATTGGGTGTAAATTCAGTCTAATAGAATGGTGACATGTGGCATGCTCTGATTCGTTGATTATTCGGTCCAAAGAGAGGCGACACGTGGCACGCGGTTTGGGTGGTCCAATGAGGTGATGACACGTGGCATGCGGAGCATGTTAGCAAGGGCGGCGCACGTTAGCAAGATCCAGCGCACGTTAGCAAGTCAAACCTATCCGATTTTGACACGTGGCAGACGCCGCATGTTAGCACATTCGGCGCATGGGCGTCGCGACGCGGTATTCTTGGCGTCGCGACGCGCTAAAGACCAAAATATCCATGTTGACGCATTTTTGTCTGTTTTTGCCCCAAATTGCCTCCAGTGCTTTCCAAACTTTATTTATCTGCAAAATAACAACAAAACACATCAAAACGTTCATAAAACTCGAGAAACAATACAAAACATTAGGCTAAATGAGTGGGAATAAGTGATGTAATTACCACTCATCACATATATAAGATATATATTTCAGACTTGGATATCCCCCTACCGGATCTAGGAATTGGATTGGATACAATCGATCTTAGAGATCTACCTAGTTAATTATCATACAATTTGTTGGCCAAAGTCAAGATTGTGTGATATTTAACGGGATCCTAGCCCGCTAGGAAATACGGTTTCCCGAGTACTCGACAGAGGGTTAGAGGCTCACTGAAAAATAGTGGGAGCCAAGAATTGAATTTGCAATATTCGTTTAATTACTTGCCATACGCGCTCAAACAAATATCATTTCGTCAAATAAATTAAATGTTAGTTGGACTAATATTTAAATGTTGTTTTTAATAAATAGTTGGACTATATTTAAACTATTCATTTATAGTTGATTTTATAATTGGATTATAGTAATCAATATAATTGATTTTAATCTATTAAATTATAATTGATTAAATAGCTGGACTATTGTAATCATTATAATAAATAGTACCGAAATCGTTGATTAAATAGTTGGACTATTAAAATCAAGATAAAATTGAAAGATTGACATTTAAAACATAATCCTAGGGAAAATGTATTTAAATGGTTTAATTTTCAAATAGGGAATAAAATTTCAGGATGGTCCTGGAAACTAATAAGTTACTTTATTTGATAAAATAACATATTAGGCCTAAGCCCGGAGTTAAGCAAATAGTCGAGCATAATCTTTGGAAGATTTATGTAATGATAACTTTAGTGCTTAATCCATTAAGCTTGTCATAGTAGACTCCTTAATTTCTGAATCAGAACTAAGGATTAGATCCTTAAAGTATGATAATGAAATTGAAGGATCTTCATAAATCTATGCTTAGATTTTAGAAGTACTAAATTGCAATTAATAACTCTTGGAGAGTTAATGACTATTCTCAAGGAGACAAAGTCAAAGTTTGCAATAAGGCAAGTAGCGCAAGGCGCACCTTACTTCGATATTCCAGAAACATAAGGCTTGGCCAAAGGCTTCTAGAATGTGAAAAGGGCAAAGGCAAAATCATTATAATCTTCTAGGAAGATAAAGGACATATCCCAAAATGTCTGCCTAAATTTGGCAAACGGGATCGCGGAAGCGTGACTGACGTTTGGACAAAGCAGACATGAAGGAATTGAAAAACGAGCAAGGCTCTGACTTCAAATATGTTTGTCATAAATATATTCACTACTAGTATTAAAATTGGATTTTAAATACTTAGTGTGATACATAAATGTGCATTGATGTTCAGAATCTGCTTTGAGCAAGATACTGACTTCATTTGAGATTTAATCTGCGAATTGGAAACGGGATGAAAGTCACTGTTTTAACCGTAGATACCTAAATTTAGGAACTACCTTCGGGTGTGTACTTAAATTAGGAAATTTTTATAATGTAACTAGTTTGACTAGAAACATTATCTCTATATCAGTGTTTAACCCGCTGCGGGTGAACCTTTATATTCTAGAACACTAAAGTGTTTCATTATATAAAGATGATATTGAGATAAACACATTAGATGTGAATAACAGAATTTATTTTTTGAATATAAATAAATCTCAAACATATAACATGAAAAACAAACTACTCAAACTGATTTGATCAGAAGAAACTCTGTTGTGGCATTGTTGTCTGGGACACAATCAAACAAGAATCGTCTATCCACATTTTTGAAGAGTGGATACTAGGACTAATTTGATTCTAATCAAATAAAGTCTACGAATCTAGTTTATTGGGCAAAGTGCCTAAAACACTATTTACTTGGTAAAAGTGAAAATGCCACAGATCTGTTAGCCCTAGTTCATAGTGAAGCAAGTGGGCCCATGTCTAGCTAGGCTAGAGGTGGATAAGAATATTTTGTGACCTTTACGGATGTGGCATCACGTTATGGTTATGTGTTTCTTTTGAAGAACACAAATCGGAAACTTTTAAGTTTCCACACGAAATAGACAAACAGATCGGCTAAAGTGTTAAACCGTCACGGTTAGACCGTAATGGAAAATACTTAAGCAATAAGTTTCTAATATACTTGAAAGAGTAAAGTATTCTTTCAAATGAGGACTCCTCTCGGAACACGTCAGTTTGACGGTGTGTCCGAACAGAGTAACCGAATTTTATTGGACATGATAAGGTTAATCATGAGTCGCTCTGAGCTACCATTTCCTTCATCGGATACGCTTTAATAGTGCATAACTTATTTAGAATAAGGTTCCATAAAAATCTGTTTGACAGATTTCATATTAGATATGAACAGGAAAGAAACCGGGTTTCTCATTCCTGAAAATTTGGGTATGCTAGGCATATGTTTGGATGATACCAAACTAAAACCCAAATTGGATAAATGCCAATTGTAGGTTATCCTAGGGATACCAAAGTATAGTACTTATACAACTCACAGGAGAACAATTAGATTGTTGCTCACCATGCGGTTTTCCTGAGAGGAATACCGATATGCAGTGGTAAGTGGGAGGATAGTAAAACTCGATGAAAATCAGAGTAATACTATTCAAGGCACCGACTCCTAATGGAACACTAATAGTTCATCAAGGATGAGACTATACCATAATCTTCGAATACACAAGAACCGCGTATGTCGGAGAGAGTCAGAAAACAACCGGGGGTATGGGTTTCTGATCTCACCTCACAAAGATGTTAATCTTATTGAGGTATACCAACTGACTACGTATGAGGAAGTGATACAAGGTATCGACTCCCTATTATGACAAAGTGTCATGAGTCTGAAATGGATTCCATGTATATCAACCAAGTTTGGATACTAGTTGATGTACCACAAGGCATTGTGCCTGTTGGTACTATATAAGTCTTCAAGGAAGACATACATGGATGGCAACATACCAACGTATAAAGCTAGGCTTTTAGCGGAAATGTATCGTTATCAACATTGTGTTGATTACGATTCAACCTTTTACCTGTTGCCATGGTAAATCCATTTGGATAATGCTTGCTAACGCGCATGTTTCATTTATGAAATATGACAGCTGAACGGGAAAATTGCTTTCCTGAAAAGGAAACCTTTTGGGGGATATTTACAACATCATGTCGGTTTTGTCGTACCAAAACTAGCAAACAAGGTTTGCAGGTTATTCGATCCATGTTTTGATTGAAGCAAGCATTAGGTTCTTGGAATTATCATTTTGATGTAATCATAATTGTTTATGATTTAATTCAAAACGAAAATGATTCTTGTGTATATAAGAGGGTTAGTGGGAGCGCACTAACAGTGGTTGTCCTATAAATAATGATAATAAGTCATTTCTTGGAAATGATATTCCCATAATAATAATCGGTGAAAGCTTGGCTTTCGAGAAAACTCTCCGAGAAATCGTACATTGAAAAATATACACGACCTGATGTCTCATACGCTTTGAGCATATGGATTCACAAACAGGCCAATCCAAGTGATAGTCACTGGATTGATGTTAAGAACATCCGTTAGTTTCTTAGAGAACTAAGGATACATTCTTAAACTATGGAGATGGAGAACTTGAAGTGACTGGGATCACTACTGCAAGTTTCCAAACCGATAAAACGACTATAAGTCACAAACGGTACTACAAAGTTTGAGTAACGGAACAGTGAGCTGGAAATCTTCCAAGCAAGATACTGTTACCGAATAAACAACAAATACGGGTTATTGCTGCAGCTGAGGCAGCAATAGAAGCCTTCTGGGTCGATACAAATCTAATTAGATTAGATATAATTCTGTTAGCAGCTAAGCTAGGCATTAACACAGTCTAAAGAATTAATGGTCTCATCAACGATCCAGATATATACTTCGATATTCATCTGATTTGTTCGGATCATACATCGTGGCGATGTGATGATCGAATAAATCGCATCAGATGATAATCATGCAAATCCGCTGACGAAAGCCTTTTCTCAGCAGTTTGAGCCAATCGTACATAGTTCGGGTGCTAGACACTCGAGTGACTGGCTATAGGCCAAGTGGGAGATTGTTGGACAATTATGACCCATAGCATCACTATTTGTACAGATCAATGTGTTATTGTACAAATTAACTATGTGACAAAGGAGATTGCACTCTTATCATTTGTGATTAGATGACCTAGATGTATAAATGATAGGAGAATGATATGAGACACTATCAGTCCACGAAGGATAAATCATTAAATATCCTTAGTCAGAGTATTATCTAGATTGGACATCGATAAATATGTAAAAGACTAGTATTACACTTGTGGGCGTTGTGAGGGCACAACGGCATAGTTTTCATATATTTGGGTATATGATACTCATGCAAGTGTAATAGGAGGTTGTGTTTTACCGATGGTATGGGAAACAGCTTCGCTCTGGATAGACCCCCTCGGAATTCCATTGGTAGTATAACTATGTGTCTATGGAAGTCCGAAATTAGGGTAGGTGTATTTGGTCTTAACCTGAGACTTGCACCGCTAATACTTACGACAATCAATATAATTTGGTTGTGGTCGTCCAGGGCTTTAACAGGTTCTGTGTATGCCTATGCTGGGTATATTGAGAATCGTAGTGTGTTGGGTGTGATGTCAAGACGGAAGTGTCACTCCAGTCATATGGAGTTGATGATCGCACAGGGATACATAACTGATTCTCTAAAAAGGTTGCAATCGTCGGGATAATATGACTTAGTCATGATTATCCGATATTAAAGAGACTAGTTGCTCGTAATCCGATATATGCTTCGTACGGGGCAGACATTGTACCAGCCCCAGGCCTCGCATGTGATCATCCGATACTGGATCAAAATATGCAATACTACGTATACTACGCCTGATATAGATCCTTTATTCTTGTAAGGAAATTTCCGGAGAATTGGGAAGGCATGGCGCTTTGCTAAAAGCCAACCTTGTCTTGTAAATCGGTACAAACGTAGTACTTGGTACTTACGTGTTCGGATAGTCCGACGATCGAATTTACTGCCAATATATCCGGGGATCTCATGGGTCGCTTCCTGAAGATTCACCGATGACGTATGACTCGCACTTTTAATTAATCTGGGATTAATAAGATGAGAGAGAAAATTAATCTGGGATTAATTACGGAGATATTTTATCTGGGATAAAATATCATTTAAAGAGAGAAAACGATTAATTTGGAATTAATCGATAAATTAATATATTCGATATATTAAACGAAATTGGATTTCGACGCGTAATTAAAATAAGATTTTAATTCGGGCGAACGAATTAATTTAGATTTTATTTTGTTAGCGACGTGAATAGTGATTTCACTCGGCGTAATCATTTAATTACGACGCAACGGAAAATTCGTTAATTTGGAATTAGCGAACCCGAGCCCGGGATTGTTTGCGAGCACATTCGCATTTCGAATTCGAGTGCGGCACGTAAGTCAAATCAAGCGTCAAATCGCTAGTCGCATCAAGCGTAAAATCACTTGTAACTTTGAGTGATGTGACTTGACAACTTGTGATTGAGTGATGTGTGTGGTTGGTATTTGTGGGCATTAATTGCTTTGACTTTTGGAACCAAAATTGTGTATTTGATTTTAGAAATCAATTACCAATTTTAATTAACACATTTATCTCTCTCTCTCCTCCATTTCTCTCTTCATCTCTCACGCCCACTAGGGCTGAATTTTCTTATGTTCTTGGCAGTGAACTGCCGTGACAATGGAGGAAGAAAATGGAAGCAAAAGTCGTGATTTTGTTGCAAAATCAAGAGTGCTAGCACACTACGAAGTCATACGAAGGTGATAGGGAAGTCCACCCATGAGCCAGGAATCGTTTGACGAACCTTGGAGCTTGTTCAAGGACCTCCAATGGCCGAATTTGAGGACTGCACAAACAGCCACTGCTGAGCAGTCCAAGAGGCAGAAAGTTGAGTTTTGTTCCCTACCGCGTCGCTCAACAGCTCGATGTGAGTATTCCGCAACTCCTCGTATGTATTCACATGTGTTTCGTGCTTGTTTATTGATCCTTGGGAGCTTAGCAAACTCCAACAACCCAATACACTACGATTCTCAATAAACCCAGAAGAGGCGTACACAGAACATATTAAAGTCCTGGACGACCAAAACCAAAGCGTATTGATTATCGCAAGTACTAGCGATGTAAGTCTCAGGTTAAGGCCAAATACACCTACCCTGATGTGGATTCCCATAGACACATAGTCATACTACCAATGAGATTCCGCGGGGTCTATCCAGAGCGAAGTTGTTTCCGTACCATCGGTAAACACAACCTCCTATCACACTTGTATAAGTATCCAATACTTAAATATATGAGAACTATGCCGTTACGCTTCCATAACACGCACAAGTACAATACTAGTCTATTCCGCATTATCGATGTCCAGTCTCAATAATACTACGACTAGGGATTTTTAATGATTAAACCTTTATGGATTGATACTGTCTCATATCTTATAATCCGGAACTAATCATAAGGACTTTTATCATTTATATATTTAAGTAATCAAATTACAAAATAATAAAATGCAATTTCATTGCTACATAATTAATTTGTACAAAAACCACAATGTCTTTTACAAATAGTGACGCTATGGGTCCTAATTGTCTAACAACGTGTCAGAGAATGGTGAAGCCACGTTGGGGACACATGTCATGACGCAAAGGTTCCATGTGTCACGACGTGCTTGCAGAATTTACGACGTGCTTGCAGAATTTACGACGTTCTTGCAAAATTTTCGTTTTTCCTTTTCACGTCTGATTTGTCCCGTCGAGCTTCCGTGCAGTATTTTCCTGACCAAAACATAAAATAACACAGTAAAAGCACTCAAAGTATAACCTTAAAATATTATTTCACAAATGTGTCAATTTAAGGGGATTAGTGAAACTATAAGTGTAAAATTGTTAACTTAACGTCTAATAAATATACACTTTTTAGTATTCATCACACCCCACAACCAGCTTATTACTAGTCCTTAGTAATTCAAGCGGAAGAAAAATTCTTGTCTAAGTCAATAATTGTTTTCTTTTTTCCTGAATGATCAAATAAATGACTTCTCATGTACTTTTTTTACCATTCTTTTATATACTCATAAAACAAGGTATTAATCAATTTATTGTGCCCACAATATCACAAGTATTTATTGAAAACATAGTAATATTTTTGTCCTAAAATTATATTAGAGTTTACACATTTTTTGGCACTGAAAGTTTATTTATAAACATACCTTCAATCCATGTATCGAACTTTGGGCCAGTGACTCCCAAACTAGTTGGTTTTAGGGCACTAAGTGTTAAGACAGCCTTACAGGCTTAATTTCTCGGATCTCAGATAAATAGTGTGTAAAATATATCTTCAATCCATGTATCGAACTTTGGGCCAGTGACTCCCAAACTAGTTGGTATTAGGGCACTAGGTGTTAAGACACCCCTACGGGCTTAATTGCTCGGATCTCAGATAAACAGTGTCTGATTTCCTTAAGCTTTCTTCTTAACCCTTGTAACGAAATTTGGGCCAGTAATTCCCAGACCAGTTGGTCGTAGGGTACTAAGTGTTAAAACACCCCTTCGGACTTAATTGCTCGAGTTAGAAAGGCTACGAAACGAACTTTATTCAAACTTCTCCTTTTTTTCTTTTTTTTTCTTTTTCTTTTCTATTTTTTTTGCATAATAAAAAAATTTCACTGCTTTTAGGTGTTACCTCCAACAAATTAGAGAACTGAATATTACAAAATTTTCACTTACCACCCATGGTCATATGTTACCGTATTGTTGATAATATCTGCCAGACGAGCATATGAAGATCAAATTTAATCAATGTTATGGAGAATTCACAAATTTAAATGATTCAAAAATAAAGGAACGATAAATAACTTGTTACGAATTATATTGAGATGCGTCTCAGGAGTGAAAACTCCTTACACAGCCATCTCTGAACAACAATTCCACTTGGTTTAGAAAATGTTATTGTTGTTAGTTTGTGTGTATATATATGGATATATATATATTTACACAGTAAAAACTAACATCAATGAAACAGACATAAACATGAAAATTATTTATTTCCTAAACTATCCCCCCCAACCAAAACGAGACATTGTCCCCAATGTTTAAAGAAAGAAAGAAAGAGTTTAGAAGATATCACCTAGTTATTGAGAAATTGACAGTCATAACTAAAGATTACAGATTAAGGTCTAGGTTTACTTTGCGCTTTTTGCCACGATCGTTACCAGACCAGTTCAACTTGGAAAGAATAAGGTCGATTTTTGGTTCATAAGCTAAGAGTTGGTCAATTAAATCATCAGTTGTTCGTGCAGTTAGGAAGATATCTCTTATCAGTTTTGAAATAAACCCATTCCTTTTGGCATCTTCAAGAAATACAAAAAGAAAATCGAAAAATCCATTAACATTAAACAGCCCAATAGGTTTTTAGTGAATATTCAAGTTTTCCCATGACACAACAGTGAATATTTCTTCCAACGTTCCGAGCCCACCTGGTAAAACAATGAAAGCATCAGCATGATTGATCATTTCAATGAGTCTTTCAGACATACCTGGGATAATTTATTCTTCTCCATTTGATTTTCCGATGATGTGGCTTTATGTTAAAGGTTTTGGGATGATCCCCAAAACTTGACTTCCACCTTCTTGTACAGATTTTAAAATACACCCCATCAATTCAAGATTGCCACCGCCATATACTAAGTGCATATTTCTATTTGCCATAACTCTACCCAATTCTCTTGCTCCCTCAATAAATTCTGGTTTAGTTCTGGAGCTAGTTCCACAAAATACACAGATATTAGTGAATCATTATTTTGAAGTTGTCTCCATTTGTGCTACCTCTCTTAGCTAGATGTGTTGAGGAAAGGGAGATGATGAGCTGAATTTATAGATCCTGAAAAGGGTGAGTGAGAAATGCACTAATAACTGCAAAATGACAACTATTAGAAAAATAGATCGTGAACAAAAAAGTTAGATACTGTCGGCAAAAAATAAAGGAAAACAGTAATTTAAAGTAAAGAAAATCAATGCAATAATACGTACTGGTAGTTGTGATTGTGGCTCACATCTTCCTCTGGTTTTACGTCCAGTAACGGCTTGAACGCCCTCTATGGGTCGGGGATAGGCTCCCATCCAATTTTCTTATTAATTGGCAAACAGGGTCTTTTAATGTCAGATTCCCGAGACTGTATGGTTGTCTTTCCTTATGAAATTGTGTGTGTAATTTGAGAATTTCACGATGAACAAATCCACTAGGATGCGCCTCAAGAGTCAATGATATATCATCAAAAGGCTTCTTACTCAGTCCATCCCTAATGAAATGTATTTTATCCTCACGATTATCGGACACCATTCCTAAAGAACGACAACGAGTGTTGCACGTACATCGTGCACACTTATAACAAACACCCATTTGTTTAGCTCTTCATTTTTTAGAATAGGTGCTTTTCCCTGAACCAGACATGTAAGGAATGAAGGAGTCAGGTGACTCACCTGCCAAACGAACCCTTGCTTCGATTACCCAACGAATATCACTAGGAATACCATGAATCATAAGAATTCTCATTCTTTCTGTGCGGGCTTTATAAATTTTAATCAGAGCATTTCGGGGAAGTGCAGGAAAATATTTATGGAGGGTTGCGAGAGTTTCTTCCATGCCTTGGTTTATAGGGTATAAGTATTTTTAGGAAACTGAAATAACCGACTTGAGTCACGGAGTACCGTTATCTGCTGCCTTACCGAGGTGTGTGATAAAATAAAATAACAATAACACTGTAAAACTAAGAAAAATGGAAATTACAGAAATATTAAACAGAACATGAAAGAAACTACATCAATCAAGGTATAATGGGTCTGACAGGAAAAAAGTTTCTTGAAATTTTGAGTACTCCAAAAAGGGTTTCAGACATTGTCCATTAACTTTAAATACATCACCGTCCTAGGATTCTCAATGTTAATAGCCCCGTATGGGTAAACATGTTTCACAATAAATGGGCCACTCCATTTGGATTTTAACTTTCCAGGAAATAAATGAAGATGAGAATTATAAAAGCAAAACCTTTTGACCAACCTCAAATATTTTTCGTAAAATTCGACTATCATGAAAGGCTTTAGTTTTAGCTTTAAGAATTTTCGTATTCTCATATGAATCATTCCTTAATTCTTCAAGTTTATTTAGTTGCAATTTACATTCATGACCAGCATTTTCAAGGTTTGAATTAAATGCTTTAATAGCCCAAAATACTTTATGCTCAAGTGCTACAGGCAAATGACAAGGTTTTCCATAAACTAGACGATAGGGAGACATACCCAAGAATGTTTTGAAAGCTGTTTGATATGCCCAGAGTGCATCAGTTAGTCGAAGAGACCAATCTTTGTGATTTGGGTTAACCATTTTTTCTAGAATTTGCTTAATTTCCCTATTTGCTAATTCTACTTGTCCGTTTGTCTGGGGGTGATAAGAGGTGGAAACTTTGTGTCTGACTCCATACTTTTTCATTAAGGATTCAAAGGGTCTGTTACAAAAGTGTTTACCTCCATCACTTATGATGGCCCGAGGAGTTCCAAATTGACTCAACAAGTTTTCTTTTAAAAATTTGATCACAGTTGTGTGATCATTGTTCCGGCAAGAAATTTCCTCGACCCATTTTGAAACATAGTCGACTGCAACTAAAATATATAAAAATCCAAAGGATGGTGGAAATGGGCCTATGAAATCTATCCCCCAACAATCAAATATTTCGATGACAATAATGGGATTTAAAGGCATCATGTTTCTTTTTGAAATAGATCCCAACTTTTGAAAATTTTCACAAGTTTTGCAGAAAGTGTATGTATCTTTAAAAATGGTGGGCCAATAAAATCCACACTACAAGATTTTTGCAGCAATTTTCTTAGATGAGAAATGACCTCCACATGTTTCTGAATGACAGAATTGAATAATACAACTTATCTCACTGTCAGGTATGCATCGTCTGAAAATCTGATCAGGGTAGTATTTAAACAGAAAAGGATCATCCCAGTAGAATCTTTTGACCTCGGTCAAAAATTTCCTCTTATCTTATTGGCTCCAGTCTGGGGGTATCTTTCATGTTGCAAGGAAATTGAAAATATTAGCATACCAAGGCATTACGTTTACCGAAAATAAAAATTCATCGGGGAAAGAATCATTGATAGGAGTGGTATCGATTAATGACTCATTTGTGAGTCTCGATAAGTGATCTGCAACCACGTTCTCTGCCCTTTTTTTTGTCTTTAATTATGATATTGAATTCTTTAAGCAACAAAATACATCGTATTAATCTTGGCTCGGCATCCTGTTTAGACATCAAATATCTAACAGCAGCATGATCGAAGTAAACAATAGTTGAAGAACCGATTAAATATGATCGAAATTTATCCAATGCAAATATTACAGCAAGTAGTTCTTTTTATGTGGTAGTGTAATTCATTTGTGCACTGTTTAATGTTCTACTAGCGTAATATATCACATGCGGCTTACATTCCTTTCTCTGCCCTAGAACTACACCAACTGCATAATAACTAGCATCACACATTAGCTCAAAGGGCAAAAACTAATCAGGGGATTGCATAATAGGAGCAGAAGTCAAAAGACTGATAATTTTTTGGAATGATTTTTGACATTCTTCTGTCCATTCAAATGTTGCATCTTTTAATATGAGATTACATAAGGGTCTGGATATGGTACTAAAGTCTTTAATGAACCTCCTATAAAATCCTGCATGTCCTAAAAAAGAACGAATGTCCCTGACTGTTTTTGGTGATGGTAATTTAGAAATGACCTCTATTTTTGCTTTGTCAACCTCAATACTTTTAGACGACACAACATGTCCTAAAACAATTCCTGAATCAGTCATGAAATGGCATTTTTCCCAATTTAACACAAGTCATTTTTCTTCACATCTTTTCAAAATATTTTCCAGATTAGTTAAGCAATTATCAAATGAATTTCCAAAGACAGTTATATCATCCATAAAGACCTCTAAACAGTGTTCAACCATGTCACTAAATATGCTCAACATGCATCGTTGGAATGTTGCAGGTGCATTACAAAGTCCAAATGGAATTTTCCTAAATGCAAATGTTGCAAAGGGGCATGTGAATGTGGTATTTTCTTGGTCTTCTAAAGCAATGGGAATCTGATAATAACCCGAGTAACCATTAAGAAAGCAATAATAAGAGTGTCCAACTACTCTTTCTAAAATTTGGTCAAGAAATGGCAAAGGGAAATGATCTTTTCTAGTTGCGTCATTCAATTTTCTATAATCAATGCACATACGCCAACTAGATGAAGTGCGAGTTGGGATTAATTCCCCTTTATCATTTTTTACAACAGTGATTCCAGACTTTTTAGGTACAACCTGTGTAGGACTTACCCACTTACTATCAGAAATAGGATAGATAATGCATGCATCAAGAAGTTTAAGGACCTCAGTTTTTACTACTTCTTTCATGTGAGGGTTTAATCTTCTTTGGGGTTGACGATATGTCCTAGCATTATCTTCTAGATGTATTCGGTGTGTGCAGATTAATGGATTAATACCTTTTATGTCTTTTAAAGTCTATCCAATTGCCAGTTTATGTTCATTCAACACATTTAAAAGTTTACCTTCTTGATCGCTTGTGAGAGAAGAAGAAATTACCACATGGTAAGTTTGATTATCTTCAAGAAATACATATTTCAGTCTTTCTGGCAAAGCTTTTAACTCCAAATTAGGTGTTTCTTCATGTTTTTCTTCTTCCAATATTCCCAGTTCTTCCAAAATTTTAATCTTTCCATCGTCTTCCAATACATGAATATAGTCAAGTAGAAAATCATTAGTAATATCTGAATCTATTTGCGCACTTGGCTCACGATAATTAGCAGTAAAAAATTCCATGGGATCAGATAAAATCCCTTGAATATGCTCATCCACAATAGGTTCAATTGATTATGCGCTTTCGTTTTCATTATCTTCATCATATGGCTGTTTGCACATGTTAAAAATATTTAACGCTAATGTCATGTTGCCAAAAGAAAGATTCATGATTCCATTCCTGCAATTTATTAAAGCGTTAGCTATCGCTAAAAATGGCCGACCAATTATTACAGGGATTGGCTTAAAACTTCCTGCCACAGGTTGTGTTTCTAAAATAATAAAATCCACAGGATATACGAATTTATCGATTTGCAATAATGTTGGAATGTATGCCCTAGAGCTACATGTGATGTAAACGGTTTTATATGTCTTGAAATAAAACGATGCATTATTCATTTATCAAATTATTTGTTTAATTTTCTCATATTATATATCATCTTAAATACCCTAGATTGCTTATGTGCCTTCAGACTTAGTGTATGAGTGTCATACACAAGATGATTTAAGTCTGAAGTTAATAATCTTAAATAGTCCATAGAGAGCAAACAAAGCGGGTACTTTGTTTGTGGTTTATCTATAGCTGCGGTCCATTCTATATTTGTATAGCGATCTTGATCCAGATCGTCCATGTAGAGAAATGAGAATGGAGGCACCTTGTATGATGCGATCATATAGGACTTGACCCAGATGGAAATGACATTCTTATAATATCCGTTAGACTAAGAAAGTCGTTTCGATCTACTAGATGGTCATTTATAGATTGATCTTAATCCTGAGTGTACTACGAACTCTTGCATGGCAGGCTATGTCCTTTGATTTACAAAGGTGAGGTTGGTGTAGTAGTCCCGACCAATAGCTACGTACTTTGGGGACACAGTTTGTTTTATAGCTGGGAACGTTTTACATAGACATGGAGTTCACTCCTTCTTGCGAGAAGTAGATGAGTATCTTTCTTAAGGGTTGATTCGGTACTTGAACGATTTGAGCGCTCAAGTCTCTCTATTACGAATAGAAAGATTAAAATTCATAATAGTTATGAATAAATCGTTCATTAGATAATCAATGGTACTTAAGGTAAAAATAATTAGAGGGGTATAACAGACATTATGACCCGACTCTAATTACGAGATACTCATGAAGGGTCAATTCATATGTAATGACTATATCAGTGGATACCGACTTAGTTCGGCTTAATATATCATCTGCGGCAACGAGAATGCAACTTCGGGATTTTAGTGGAATAACCCGGAGTTAATAATTCGGAATATTTAATTAAGAGCTTAATTAATATTTCCAGATTATTGGAGCTCGGAACCGTAGGTCCATTTGGTCTCCGTGCTAGCTCAATATACTATAGCGGATTTAGCATAATTGGATAGTCCAATTATATACTTACAAAAGAATAAATATTATTAATATGATTAATAATATTAATTAAGTCACACTTAGAACTATATATTAAAAGGTAATATATGATTAATATAATAAATGATTATATGATAATTATTTATTGTTAATAATTAAATTATATATGATATAATTTAATGAAGGCTAAACTTGGAAATCCTAAATTTTGGGTTTTTGGAAACCCTTGGCATTAATTTGGAAGTTTCACCCTTTTAAAAGGTAGTAACTATTTGATTTTGTAACATATCTTTTAATTATGGAATTAAAGACTTGATGTTACAAAAAAATTTTATTTTTCCTTGCATGGCTGAATTCTCTAATGCAATAAAGGGAAGATTTTGATTGTTTTGGAAACAATAAACCCTTGGCTTTGGTTTTAGTAATTACACCTTTTTGAAAGGTAATAACTAATTATTTTTTGTAAAATATAATTCCTTTATGGATATTAATATTACATGTTATAAAATTAATTGATAAAATTATGCCTTGGCCGAATTTCACCTTATGGGGAGGGGATTAGTTGATTTATTTTGGAAATAATTTGACCTAAGTATAAAAAGAATATTTAATTTTCTTTTTGGGATCTCTCCCATTCTTGCAACTCTAGGCATCTCCTTCTTCTTCTCTATTCTCTCAAAATTTGAGAAACACCATTGAAGAACAATAAAAGGAAAACAATTCTAAGTGTGTTTGATATCTCTAAATCGTTTAGGTGTTCGTTTTGTGAGTGTAGCCCACACTACTTTCCGTTGGTAACGAGTCATAGCACGGAAGACTTTGTGGTGACGAACAAATCATCTTCTTCCTCTAATCTTATAGGTCACGGCAGTGAGGCTTTATTTCACCTCATTGCTGCACCTTGGTTACTCGTTTCGGGGCTTGTTTTGTTTTGTTTTAATTCGTTTTTTTTGTTTGAAACACTGTGGGGATATTTTGGGGCTGAGTTGAGATTTTTTTTTGAGTGGAAAAATCAGACCTTATACACCCTTGCAGTTCAGGCAAATAGGGGACTGATTTGTGTGCAGTTCCGTTGTGTAACGAGTCCAAAACAGTCCAGTTTTTCACTGCAGTTCGGGGGGCTGTTCGGGGACTGTTTCGAGGGTATTCTGGGGCTGAAATCTTGACTGAAACAGAAGCAAAATTTTAGTATACCTGCTGGTCATATTCGGCAAAAGGAAGGGGAAAGCAGAAAAAATTTTCAAGTCCGATCTGTGTGCCCAAGCCGCTTCCGCTGCGCGAGGAAAGCGTTTCCTACAATTGGCATCAAGAGCGAGGTTGAAAAGTGTTCTTAATCCTTTTCTTTTTCATTTAAAGTTTCTGGTTTTAATATATTTTTATGAGTTATAAATATCATATGCATGTTTAGATGAGTGGGCACATTGTGATATTCATATGATGAATGTTTTTGTTATTTCATGTGATGAATGGATTTTGCATTAGTCGTAAATTTTTCCGGCTCTTATTTTTGTAGTTGGTTTTTTTTGGGATGTAAGGCCATAAGGCCATTGTTTACATTTGTTGTAATTTTATTTTTCAATGTAAAATTTCAATTTTTGTAATTTGGAGCACCGAAGTCGTAAAAGGAGCCAACACCACTTTGAAGCGGGATTTGAAGACCAAGGAATGCCTTGGTGAATCTTATGTACTAATTAGATTAGTATAGGAAAAATAAGAGCCCGGTCAATGCAAAATATTTTTTATGTTATATGTATGTTTATTTCGAATTGTTTGAATAACATGTCATATAGCTTAGAATGCCCACTCTTGCATTTTATATGCCATAACATGTCATAGATGCATTATCATTGTACACATAAAAATATGATTTCATGTTATTTAAAATGTTTAAATTAAAATATGATATGCATAGAAATCAATTAATTAGATTAATTGGATTTATGGTTTAAAATTTAAATTCTAATATATTGGGCTTAATTGGTGCATAATAAATTCCATTGGTATATAGGATGGAAACCCGAATATAAATTCCATAGCTGAATCCGATTGGACGGAAATATGGTCTGTACTCGGGATACAATTCCACGTACCATTGGATTTTATAACGCACTAAGATTTATTAAAATTTTTAATTAAAATTTTGACTTTTTAGAGTTAAAATATAAACTAATACCACTCTAATTAAATTAGTTTAATTGAGTAAAACTATTAGTAGAGACTAATGAAATATTAGTGATATGATTTTAATAGTTAAAATTTATTAGCTCACTTATGACAAACTAGTGTAAATAAAAACTATGATTTAGCCGCCATAATTTTATCCACACTAGTTAAAATAAAATATCAGATATTTTAGATAGAAACCTTAATTTTTACAATAGTGAGTGGGAGAAGGATATACGACAGCATATCCCGCGATCTCCATTGTTAGTCCAAAAACGTGAGATTCAAAAGGCGCCTCGAGACGGCTTTGTTTTCGTCCCCCTACGGATGGTGTCCATTTGAGTCAATATCAAGTTTGGGTTCCGAGAGGATAGGGATTCTAGATGTATCTTGTGAATGTTGGACAATTATGACCCATAGCGTCACTATTTGTACAGATCACGGTGTTGTTGTACAAATTAACTATGTGACAAAGAAGATTGCACTCTTATCATTTGTGATTAGATCACCTAGATATATAAATGATGAGAGGTCCCTATGATTTGTTCCTGGACAGAGAATGATATGAGACAGTATCAGTCCACGAAGGATAAATCATTAAATATCCCTAGTCAGAGTATTATCGAGATTGGACATCGATAAATACGTAAAATACTAGTATTACACTTGTGCGCGTTTGTGAGGGCACAACGGCATAGTTCTCATATATTTGGGTATAAGATACTCATGCAAGTGTAATATTAGTTGAGGTAGTCCAGGGCTTTAACCGGTTGTGTGTACGCCGATGCTGGGTATATTGAGAATCGTAGTGTGTTGGGTGTGATGTCAAGACGGAAGTGTCACTCCAGTCATATGGAGATGATGGTCACGTAGGATACGGAACTCGTTCTCTTAAATGCTCGAGCTATCGGGATATTATGACTAGGTCATGTATATCTGATTATAGAGACTAGTTACCAGACATCCGATATGTGCTTCGTACGGGGCAGACACAATTCCAGCCCCAGGCCTAGCACGTGAACATCCGATACTGGACAGAAATACGCAATACTTCGGTATACTACGCTTGATATAGATCACATATTCCTATAAGGATATTTCCGGAGAATTGGGTAGGCATGAAGCTTTGCTAGAAGCCAACCTTGTCTTGTAAATCGGTACAAACGTAGTACGAGGTACTTACGTGTTCGGATAGTTCGACGACCGTATTTACTACCAACATATCCGGGGATCTCATGGGTCGCTTCCCGAAGATTCACCGATGATGTATGACTCGCACTTTAATTAATCTGGGATTAATTAGAAGAGAGAGATAAAATTAATCTTGGATTAATTGCGGAGATATTTTATCTGGGATAAAATACTAATTAAAGAGATAGAACGATTAATTTGGAATTAATCGATAAAATAATATATTCGATATATTATACGAAATTGGATTTCGACACGGAATTAAAATTAGATTTTAATTCGGGCGAACGAATTAATTTAGAATTAATTCGTTAGCAACATGAATAGTGATTTCGCTAGGAGTAATCATTTAATTACGACGCGACGGAATATTCGTTAATTTGGAATTAGCGAACCCGAGCCCGAGAGTGATTGCGAGCGCATTTGCATTTCAAATTCGAGCGCGGCACGCAAGTCACATCAAGCGTCAAATCGCTAGTCGCATCAATCATCAAATCACTTGTCACTTTGAGTGATGTGACATGACATGTTGTTACTTTGACAAAGTGACTTGATGTGAATAGTAAAAGTGATGGGTAAAAGGTGAAAAACATTGATTGTCTTTTTCTTTTGACTTTTTGGTATTAGGAAAAGTTTGGTATATATATTTTATTTGTTTTTGGAAAATAAATAAATAATATATATTACTATTTTTCTCTCCCTCCTTTTATAAAAATTTGTTCTTCTCTCTCTCTCCCTTGTGAGATACGGTTTTGGTCATTTTGGAGCCAAAATTTCTTCTTCCTTCTCTCTCGGCTTTGAGCCATTTTCATCTTCTTCTTCTCCATTTTCTTGGGCGTGAGAAGCAAGGATGAAGACTTAGTGCTAGGACACACACATGGGTTATATTATGGTGATAGGGAAACGAATTTATGAGCTTGGATTTATTTTTGGAGCTTGAAGCTTGGAGCTTCAATGGTGGTCTTCCATGGCCGAATCTTGAAGACAAATGGAGCATCAAAACCGTGCACCCACTGCTCTTGGAAGCCATGGCCGAACCTTCAACAAGGAGGAAAAGGCTTGTGTTCTTTGATGCATCAAATCCAATCATTGTGAGTATATGTTTCCGCCATTATCCTTTGATGTATTCATGCGTTTTTATGCTTGATTTTGATGATTCTTGGGACCTTATAAGAACTCAACAATGGTATCTTGAGCTTTGGTCAAGCATGAAAAAAGTTAGGGTTAAAATTGGGTAAACTTGATTTAAGCATGATTTGGTTGAATTGTTTGATGAAGTATGCTTGAATGAGGTTGAATTGATGTTGTGCATGATCAATTTGAAGAAATTGTGTTTGGAACAAATTTCCCCAATTTTATGTGTTGGCCAAAATTGACAAATTTGGGTAAACTTGATTTTGAGCATGTTTAATGAAATTGGATGATTTAGAATGCTTAAAGTATGTTTAATTGAGGATTGATTGGATCAATTTGTTTAAAATTAGTTTGGAACAATTTTCCCCAAATTGCTTAAGTTGGCCGAATACAATAGCCCATATTGTCTTGTAATTTTTTGATTTTTTGTTCATTGGATGACTTGGAAATCATTAGGGGATGTTGATTTTATGTTTGATTGGGTTCAATTGGATTGAATTTGATTTGGGCATAATTTCCCTCTTTGGCCGAGACTTTAGCATGTATATTTGGGTTTGATTTTGATCAAATTATGTTGGACATGATTCCATGATGTTAATCATGATTAATTGGACAAATTTGGTGTTTTAAAAACTTTGATTTGGGTAATTAATAATGCTATGCACTTTGTTTAATTGAATTGTAAAATTGGATTTTGTAATTTAATTAAAATGGGCCTTAAAATTGGATTTGGGCTTTTAAAGTTGTTATTGGGTTTATTGGACTTTGTTGTACAAAGTTGGTTTATGCCAAAATTGGTTGGATCCAATTAGGCCCAAAACCGCTTCCAAAAGGCCCAAATGCGACTAATGAACCTTTAAAGTTTAATTGGGCCTAATGGGCCTAAATTAATTTTTGGGCTTATGGGGTAACTCCCGGATTGGATTTTGGTTATTCGGTTTGATCCGAGTTGACCAAAAGTCCACGCCTTGAAGAAATTAATTAAAAGCCCATTGGACTTTAATTAAATTAATATTGGATATTAATCGGGCTTTGAGACCCGTAACGATTAAATTTGGAATTTAAGTCGTAAAGGTTTATTTAATAAAGTGTAATATTTAATTTGGAATTAAATAGAGAATTAGAATTAAATGCGTATTAAATTGGATTTAATTATGTAATTTAATTTAATTCGAAGAAATTGTACTTTGAGTACGTGTTTGCAAAACGAGTTTGACTCGAACAAAATCAAATCGTTGTTTGAACATTGGATGATCACTAATTATCAGATTAATTAATTGGATTAGATTGATTGATAACATGCTTGTATGAATACATGGTTGCGATGCATGAATAATGTATATCATATGGATATTAGTCGGGTGGGACAATTTTGGAAATTGTAATAAATTTGATTTATTAATTGGACCTGCGTGTCCAGCCTTATCACCTCTATTCTCATTGTATTTCTCTTCTCACCTATTCCCCTCAATGTAAATGAGGTTTCTTTAGAAGTGTAGTGTAACGGGTAGAAGTAATACAAGTGCTAGCTGGAGAGAGAAAGAGAGAGATTTGATCTAGGATCAATGTAAAATATCCATCCGCATATCATTATTATTTTATTTCATATGCGCTTAATTATGTGTTTAGAATGCATGTTTAAGGGTGTATGATGATGAGACCTTAACAAAGATAATAAATTGGTTGCCAATTTGCACGCGAAAAACCCTCGCTCATATATTAAGCGTCTTTCCTTCCATTGAGTGATTCTCACTCAAGATCCGAGACGGCATTGGTTGTGTGGCCAAAGTCAAGGCCTTTGTCTGTTGAAGATGTGTTTGAATCACGAAGGCTTTGTTCCATATCAGTGTCTTGTCCAAGTTGTGGTTTGTTGGCCAAAGTCAAGACCACTTCTTGTCCATCGACATTGATTACAAGCTTTCCATGGTCAATGGGTCGCGCTTGACTGGGATCACTATGTTTGTTGTGCCAAAGCCAAGGCTTAGTTGATTCAGAGGAAATAGGTTAGGTAATACATTGGATGTATTGGCATATATAAGATATATGTTTCGGACTTGGATGTCCCCCTACCGGATCTAGGAATTGGATTGGATCCAATTGATCTTAGAGATCTACCTAGTTAATTATCATACAATTTGTTGGCCAAAGTCAAGATTGTGTGATATTTAACGGGATCCTAGCTCACTAGGAAACGCGGGTTCTCGAGTACTCGATAGAGGGTTAGAGGCTCACCGAAAAATAGTGGGAGGCAAGAATTGAATTTGCAATACTCGTTCAATTACTCGCCATACGCGCTCATTCAAATTATTTCGTCGTTAGATTAAATGTTAGTTGGATTAATATTTAAATTGTTGTTTTAATTAACAGTTGGACTGTATTATACTTGATTATATATAATTGGATTATATTAATCAATATATTTGAATTAATTAATTTCAGTTTACTTGATTTTATAATTGGATTATAGTAATCAATGTAATTGAGGTTAATTAATTTAGATTATATTTGATTATATAGTTGGACTATTATAATCATTATAATAAATAGTACCACAAATCATTGATTAAATAGTTGGACTATTAGAATCAAGATATAATAGAAAGATTGACATTTAAAACATAATCCTGGGGAAAATGTATTTAAATTGTTTAATTTTCAAATTGGGAATAAATTTCAAGATGGTCTTGGAAAAATAATAAGTTATTTTATTTGATAAAATAATATATATTAAGTCTAAGCCCGAAGTTAAGCAAATAAGTGGAACATGATATTTGGAATATTCATGTAATGATAACTTTAGTGCTTAATCCATAATACTTGTCATATAGACTCCTTAATTTCTTTATCAGAACTAAGAATTAGATTCTTAAAGTATGATATTGAAATTGAAGGATATTCAAAGATTAGATCTTATAAGTACTTTTAAAATTGCAATAAATAATTCTTGGAGAATTAATGACTATTCTCAATGAGACAAAGTCAAAGTTTGCAATTAGGCAAGTTGTGCAAGGCACACCTTACTTCAATATTCTAGAAACCCTAGGCTTGCCGAAGGCTACCGGAATATTGAAAATGGCAAAGGCAAAATCATTATAATCTTCTAGGAAGATAAAAGGACATATCCCAAGAAGGAATTGAAGACGAGCAAGGCTCTGACTTCAAAAATGATTGTCATAATTATGTTCACAGCTAGTATTAAAATTAGATTTTAGATACTTAGTGTGGTACATAAAGTATATATATTGATGTTCAGAATTTGTTTTGAACAGGATACTGACTTCGATTGAGATTTATCTGCGAATTGGAAATGGGACGAAAGTCACTGTTTTAACCGTAGATACCTAAGTTTAGGAACTACCCTCGGGTGTGTACCTAAATTTGGAAACTGTTATAATGTAACTAGTTTGACTAGAAACATTATCTTCATATCGCGTATAACCCGCTGCGGGTGTACCTTTATATTCTAAAACACTAAAGTGTTTCATTGTATAAAGATGATATTGAGATAAACACATTAGATGTGAATAACATAATTTATATTTTGAATATAAATAATATCTCAAATATATAACATGACAAATAAATAGCTCAAACTGATTTGATCAATTAAGAAACTTAATTGTGGCATAGTTGTCAAGGACACTAACAAACAAGACTCGTATATCCGCACTTTTGAAGAGCGGGTACCAGGACTAATTTGATTCTATTCAAATAAAGTCTACGAATCTAGTTTATTGGGCAAAGTGCCTCAAACACTATTTACTTGGTAAAAGTGTAACTGCCACCGACCTGCTAGCCCTACTTCATAGTGAAGTAAGTGGGCCCATGTCTAGCTAGGCTAGATATGGATATGAATATTTCGTGACCTTTACGGATATGGCATCACGTATAGTTATGTGTTTCTTTTGAAACACAAATCGGAAACTTTCAAGTTTCGACACGAAATAGACAAACAGATCGACTAAAGTATGAAACCGTCACGGTAAGACCGTAATGGAAAATACTTAAGTAATAAGTTTCTAGTATACTTGAAAGAGTATAGTATTCTTTCAAATGAGGACTCCTCCCGGAACACGTCAGTTTGACGGTGTGTCTAAATAGGATTAACCGAATTTCGTTAGACATAATAAGGTTAATCACGAGTCGCTCTGAGCTACCATTTCCTTCAACGGATACGCCAAACAGTGCAAGAACTTATTTAGAATAAGGTTCCATAATAATCTGTTTGACAGATAACATATTAGATATGAACGGAAAAAGAAACCGGGTTTCACATTCCTGTTAGATTTGGGATGCTAGGCATACGTTTGGATGATACCAAACAAGAACCCAAATTGAATAAGTGCCAAATATAAGTTATCCTAGGGATACCATAAGTATTATACTTATACATCTCACCTTTGAACAATTAGATTGTTGCTCACCATGCGGTTTTCCTAAGAGGAATACCGATATGCAGTGGTAAGTGGGAGGATAGTATAACTCGATGAAAATCGGAGTAATACTGTTCAAGGCACTAAATTCTAATGGAACACAAATAGTTCATCAAGGATGAAACTATTACTATTAATCTTCGAATACACAAGAACCGCGTAAGTCGGAGAGAGTCAGAAAACAACCTGGGGTATGGGTTTCTGATCTCACCTCATAAAGATGTCCATCTTATTGAGGAATACCAACTGACTACGAATGTGGAAGTGATACAAGGTATCGACTCCCTATTATGGCAAAGTGCCAGATAATCCGAAATGGATTCCATATATATCAACCAGTTTGGATACTAGTTGATGTACCACAAGGTATTGTGCCTATTGGTACTTTATGAGTCTTCAAGGAAGACGTACATGGATGGCAACATACCAACGTACAAAGCTAGGCTTGTAGCGGAAATGTATCGTTATCAACATTGTGTTGGTTACGATTCAACCTTTTACCTTTGCCATGGTAAATCCATTTGGATAATGCTTGTTATTCGATCCATGTTTGGATTGAAGCAAGCATTAGGTTCTTGGAACTATCGTTTTGATATAATCATAATGATTTATGATTTAATTCAAAACGAAAAGATTCTTGTGTATATAAGAGGGTTAGTGGGAGCGCACTGACAGTGGCTGTCCTATATAAGAGGGTTAGTTTTCTCTCCCTCCTTTTATAAAAATTCGGTCTTCTCTCTCTCTCCATTGTGAGATACGGTTTTGGTCATTTTGGAGCCAAAATTTCTTCTTCCTTCTCTCTCGACTTTGAGCCATTTTCATCTTCTTCTTCTCCATTTTCTTGGGCGTAAGAAGCAAGGATGAAGACTTAGTGCTAGCACACACACATGGGTTATATTATGGTGATAGGGAAACGAATTTATGAGCTTGGATTTATTTTTGGAGCTTGAAGCTTGGAGCTTCAATGGTGGTCTTCCATGGCCGAATCTTGAAGACAAATGGAGCATCAAAACCGTGCACCCACTGCTCTTGGAAGCCATGGCCGAACCTTCAACAAGGAGGAAAAAGGCTTGTGTTCTTTGATGCATCAAATCCAATCATTGTGAGTATATATTTCCGCCATTATCCTTTGATGTATTCATGCGTTTTTATGCTTGATTTTGATGATTCTTGGGACCTTATAAGAACTCAACAATGAACTGACCTACCCTATGACGGCATTTCACTCGTTAAGTCCAAGAATCCTGAAACGACGGGTTACACTCACAAAGGAATAATTAACTGTTAATAAAATTCCTTGATCGAATGAAACAATAGTTGGTTAATATAGGAATAACAGTTGTTCCCGTATATATTAAATTGACTGAGATTGTCTCGATCTATCATGCAAGTACTTGACCTACCCTACGGCGGCACTTACTTGTAGGATGAAAGATTTCCTTGGCATAGTAATTCTCTTAGGTTTCTAATTCATTATTCATGGTTCATGCATCATGTTTAATTTTATGCTAAAATTATTTGATGATTTTAATATGCGATGAATGAATGTTAAATGCATGTTTATTTTATTTTTCAGCCATAGTTTCTCCAATTATTTCCATACTCTCAAACGAAAAACTAATGGGAGAAAACTATGTTAAGTGGAAAAGTAAGATGAACGATATCCTGGTCTGTGAAGACCTAAAATTTGTCCTGACGGAGGAGAGTCCTCCCGAGCCGGCCAGAAATGCTGGCCAAGCTGTGCGCGATACCTACCAGAAATGGGTCGCAGCAAATGAGAAAGCCCGCTACTACTTGCTAGCATGGATGTCTGAGGTTCTTGCTGCAAAGCATGAACCTATGGCTCTAGCATATCAGATGATGGAGTTATTGCAGGGCATGTTTGGGCAGCCTTCGGAGCGTCAACGCCATGAGGCCATGGTCTCAACGATGACTGCTAGGATGAAGGATGGGACATCAGTCCGAGAGCACGTCTTAAGGATGATGACCTATCTCAACACTGCTGAATCCCATGGAGCTCGTATTGTCAGCGTAGTCAGGTGACCATGATTATGGAAACTCTTCCGAAGAGTTTCCTGCAGTTTAAAAGCAATTATGTTATGAACAAATTGACTTTTACTTTGACCCTGTTGGTTTCTAATGTGGTCCCAAGATCATATTTAAGCATTGAAAATAATGAATACTCAAAGAAGTGAGGTGGAATCACACTTACATTGAATGGATTTTGAAGAAGATGAACACCAAAATATCTTTGTTGAATTCGGCCAAGGTGATCCTTTGTAGAAGATGAATGAGCTCCAAGCTTTTGAAAGGATTCTAAGCTCCAAGGTTGGTTTCCCAATCACCTTTTATGATTCCTTGATGTTTGCTAGCAAGTGTAGAAAGAAAAACAATTTTCTTTGTTTTTGGTGGATGCTCACGGCAATGAGCAAAGGGAGAGAGATACAGTGTTTTGATTTTGTTTTCTAAAAACAAGTTATACCAAAAGTGTTACCAAAGTTTGGTATATGGCTTTCAAAAAGTAAAAACTCAAATTTGGAGCCAAAATGGCATTAAAGGCTCTCAACAACCAACATCATGAATAATGACTAGTTGTCACTCACCAAAAAGGTGAATGGACATCCATCACTAAAGTGACATGTGATGTGACGAGCGATGTGACGAGTGATGTGACTTGTGGCCGCACTTGATTCAAATTCAAAGTGGCCTCGCAAACACATCCCGGGCTCGGTTTCGTTAATTCCGAATTAACGAATTTTCCGGTTGCGACATAATTAAATCAAATTTACTATTCACGTCGCTTGTGAATTAACTCTAAATTAATTCGTTAGCCCGAATTAAAATCCAATTTTAATTCCGCTTTGAAATCTAATTTCATTTAATATATCGAATATATTATTTTATCGATTAATTCCAAATTAATCATTTCTCTCTCTTCTAATAGTATTTTATCCCAGATAAAATATCTCCGTAATTAATCCAAGATTAATTATGTTCGAATCATACGTCATCGGTGAATCTTCGGGAAGCGACCCAAGAGATCCCTGGATATGTTGGCAGTAAATCTGGTCGTCGGACTATCCGAACACGTACGTACCTCGTACTACATTCTTACCGATTTACGAGACATGGTTGGCTTCTAGCAAAGCACCGTGCCTACCCAATTCTCCAGAAATATTCTTAATGGAATATATAATCTATATCAGGCGTAGTATACGTAGTATTTCCTATTGCGATCCAGTATCAGATGTCAAATGTAAGGCCTGGGGCTGGTCAAGTGTCTGCCCCGTACGAAACATATATCAGATTACAAGCTACTAGTCTCTTTAAATCGAATAATCATGACCAAGTCATATTATCCCGATGGTTGCAACCATTTAGGGTACTAGTTCTGTATCCTTGCGTGATCATCATCTTCATATGACTGAAGTGATATTTCCATCTTGACATCACACCCAATACACTACGATTCTCAATAAACCCAGAAGAGGCGTACACAAAACCTGTTAAAGTCCTGGACGACCAAAACCAAAGCGTATTGATTGTCGCAAGTACTAGCGATGTAAGTCTCAGGTTAAGACCAAATACACCTACCCTGATGTGGATTCCCATAGACACATAGTCATACTACCAATGGGATTCCGCGGGGTCTATCTAGAACGAAGCTGTTTCCGTACCATCGGTAAACACAACCTCCTATCACACTTGCATAAGTATCCAATACTTAAATATATGAGAACTATGTCGTTACGCTTCCATAACACGCACAAGTGTGATACTAGTCTATTCCTCATTATCAATGTCCAGTCTCGATAATATTACGACTATGGATATTTAATGATTAAACCTTTATGGATTGATATTGTCTCATATTTTATAATCCGGAACTAATCATAGGGACTTTTATCATTTATATATATACGTAATCAAATTACAAAATGATAAAATGCAATTTCATTGCTACATAATTAATTTGTACAAAAACCACAATGTCTTTTACAAATAGTGACGTTATGGGTCATAATTGTCTAACAATCTCCCACTTGGCCTATAGCCAGTCACTCAAGCATCTAATACCTGAACTATGTACATGTCGCTCAAACTTTTGCTGAGGAATAGCTTTCGTCAGCGGATCTGCAATGTTGTCCTCTGATGCGACCTTCTCGATCTTCACATCGCCACGATGTATGATCTCACGAATCAGATGGAAACATCGAAGAACATGCTTGGATCGTTGATGAGACCGCGGTTTCTTAGCCTGCGCTATAGCCCCGTTATTGTCATAATACAATGGAACGGGCTTAGTTGCTAATGAAACTATTCCTAATCCAATTAGGAATTTTCGGATCCAAACTGCCTCTTTTGCTGCTCAGCTGCAGCAATATACTCTGTTTCTATTGTTGAATCGGCAACAGTCTCTTGCTTGGAAGATTTCCAACTTACTGCTCCGTTATTCAAACAAAATATGTACTCGGATTGTGACTTGCAGTCGTCTTTATCGGTTTGGAAACTTGCATCGGTAAACTTAGTTACCTCAAGTTCTCCATCTCCATAGATTAAGAAGCATCCTTAGTTCGTCTAAGATACTTAAGGATATTCTTAACCGTCATCCAGTGACTATCACCTGGATCGGCCTGATAGCGACTACACATGCTCAAAGCATACGAGACATCAGGTCGCGTGCATATCATGGCATACATGATTGATCCGACTGCCGAGGCGAATGGTATCTGACTCATGTTATCTCTCTCATCTTGAGTTTTAGGACACATGTTCTTAGATAGAGTGACGCCAGTGACACTGGCAACAGTCCTCTCCCTCTTGGACTGATCCATGTTGAATCTCTTCAACACTTTGTCAATGTACGTGCTTGGGGAGTCCAAAGAAGTTCTAGATCTATCCTGGTAGATCTTTATTCCAGAATAAAGGCTTCTTCTCCCAGATCCTTCATGGAGAATTTTAATGAAAGCCAAGCTTTCACCGATGTTAACATGGGAATGTCATTGCCAATAAGAAATACATCATCATCAACGTAACGGACAATGAATGTCAGTGTGCTCCCATTAACCTTCTTATATACACAAGGATCATCCTCTTTTGAATGAAATCATATTCTTTTATGATCTCATCAAAACGTTGGTTCCAAGACCGCGATGCTTGCTTTAATCCATAAATGGATCAATTTAACTTACAAATCTTATTTGCAAGTCTTGGTACGACAAAACCGTCAGGGTGTTGCATGTAAACATCCTCCAAAAGGTTTCCGTTAAGGAAAGTGGTTTTGACGTCCATTTGCCATATCTCGTAATCAAAATATGCAGCAATAGCAAGCATTATCCGAATGGATTTAATCATGGCAAAGGGTGAAAAAGTTTCATCATAATCGACATCATGTCATTGACGATACCTTTCGCTACAAGCCTAACTTTGTACGTTTGTATGTTGCCATCCATGTCGGTCTTCCTCTTGAAGACCCATTTGTATCCAATAGGCTTTACGCATTCTGGTGCATCAACCAGTGTCCAAACTTGGTTGGTATACATGGAATCCATTTCGGAATTCATGGCATCTTGCCATAAACTGGAGTTGATACCTTGTATCGCTTCCTCATACGTAGCCGGTTCGTCTTCCTCAATAAGATTAATATCCACATGAGGTGAGATCAGAAACCCATACCTCTCAGGTTGTTTTCTGACTCTCTCCGACCTACGCGGTCGTTGTGTATTCGAAGATTGTGGTACAGTCTCATCCCTGATGGACTGTTAATGTTCCGTTAAGGATTATGTGCCAGGAACATTATCACTCCGATTTTCATCGAGTTCTACTTTCCTCCCACTTATCACTGCATTTAGGAATTCCTTCTCAAGGAAAACCGCATGTAGAGTAACAAATACTTTGTTCTCTTGTGGGTGATAGAAGTAATATCCTTTGGTTTCCCTAGGATATCCTATAAATAGGCATTTATCTGATTTGGGTTCTAGTTTGGTACCTTCCAAACTTTTGACGTATGCCCAGCCACCCCAAATCTTCAGGAATGAGAAACCTGGTTTCTTTCCTATCCATATTTCATATGGAGTCTGTTGAACAGACTTTGACAGAACCTTATTCAAAATAAGTATTGCATTTTTCAATGCATATCCCCAGAAGAAAATAGGTAGCTCTGTGCGACTCATCATAGACCTCACCATGTCTAACAAAGTTCGGTTTCTCCGTTCGGACACACCGTTTAATTGCGGTGTTCCGGGAGGAGTCTACTGTGAAAGATTACCATATTCTTTCAAGTAATCAAGAAACTCATTGCTCAAGTATTCACCACCACGGTCCGACAGTAATGTCTTAATACTTTTGCCAGTCTGTTTTTCTACTTCGTGTCGAAACTCTTTGAATTTCTAAAAAGTTTCTAACTTGTGTCTCATAAGATACACATAACCAAAACGCGATGCATCATCCGTAAAGGTTATGAAGTATTCATATCCACCTCTAGCCTGGCTAGACATGGGCCCCAAAACATCACTATGAATAAGGGCTAACAGTTCGGTGGCACGTGCATCTTTACCGCTAAAAGGTGATTTAGGCATCTTGCCTAATAAACAAGATTTGCAGACGTCATATGAATTTGGATCAAATCCGTCCAAGTACCCACTCTTCGAAAGTGTGGATATACGTGTCTTATTTATGTGTCCCAGACGACAATGCCACATATAAGTTTCATCTTTGTTACTTACTTTAAGCCTTTTGTTTGTTACATTATATGTTTGAGATTGATTTATATTCAAATTATAAAGACCATTATTTCATCAGCTGTGCAAATTTCTATATCATTTTTATACATAAAACACCCAGTGTTTCTAAATACAAAAGTATACCCGCATTTGGTTAACATAGATACAGAAATTATATTCCTAGTCAAACTAGGTACAAAATAACAGTTTATAAGTTCAAGTACATGCCCCGAGGGCAGTTCCAAAACATAAGTGCCCATGGCCAAAACGGAAACTCGAGTCCCATTTCTAACACGGAGGTCAATCTCTTCTGATGCCAGTCTCCTGCTAATCCGCAGATCCTGCACATCAGTACATATGTGAGTACCACAACCAGAATCAAAAATCCAATTTTTAAAACTAGAAGTAGACATGTTTATTTCTATAACAAACATATCTGAAGCCGGTGTCTTGCCCGCTTTGATTTCCTTCTTGTGTGCCTTGTACTCGCGGCAGTCACGCTTCCAGTGACCCCGCTTCCCGCACTGCAAGCATACATCTTGGGATTTGTCCTTGGGTTTCCCAGAACCCTTTGACGATTTGGCATTGCCCTTCTTCTTATGCTTCTTCTTCTTAACACCTCCAGTCGCCTTGGGCCAAGCCCTTGGAGTCTGAGATGTTGAAGCATAGTGCGCCTCGCGCTTCTTGCCCTTAAGGAGCTCATTTTCTGCCTCACGCAGAGTGGACATCAACTCTCCAAGAGTTTGGTCTTAGTTCAACATGTTGTAGTTCATGATGAACCCACTCCAAGTGTCGGAGAGAGACTGTAGGATCAAATCTACTGAAGTCTCAGCCTCGAAGACTATGCCCATCTGTCTGAGCTACTCAATGTCAACAATCATCTGTGAGACATGGTGCTCAACAGACGTACCCTCTGACATGCGAGCACGGAAGAGCTTCTTCTGCAACTCGTATCTTTGTGATCTAAGATTAGATCGGTGAAGATCGTGCAACTTCGCCATCATCTCATAGGGATCCAACCCCTTGTTTTGACGATGGAATTACGGAGTCATAGCGGCAAGCATTACCAATTGAGCAGTCGCATTATCATCGCTATGAGTCTTCCAAATCTCTAGCTCAAGCAACTGATCAGGTCGGGGCTTAGGCCCAATAGGTCGCTCTAAAGTATAGAGTAACTTCTCGGATCCCAGAAAAATTCTGAGATTCATATCCCAGTCCTGAAATTTTGTGCCATTAAAGACGTTGTCGCCCATGACAATTTCCCTAATGCTCAATTTTTCTGTCATCTTAACCGCAATAGTCCAACTATTCGATTAACGATGTATAGGTACAGTCTAACTGTTACAAGAAAAATAATAATATATTAGTCCAACTAATAAAATAATTGATGAAATAATTTTGAAAGCGCGTAAAGCTAAGTATTTGAACGAAATTGCAAATTCAATACTAGCCTCCCACTATTTTTCGGCGAGCCTCTAACCCTCTGTTGATTACTCGGGAAACCTAGTTTCCTAGTGGGCTAGGATCCCGTTAAATAACACACAACCTTGACTTTGGCCAACAAGCTGTATGATATTTAACTAGGTAGATCTCTAAGATCAATTGGATCTCATCCAATTCCTAGATCTGATAGGTGGACCTTCAAGTCCGAAACATATATACAATATATATGCCAATATATCCAATATATTTTCCTAACCTTTTTCCTCTGAATCAACTAAGCCTTGGCTTTGGCACAACAAGCTTAATGATTCCAGTTAAGCGAAACCCATTGACTTTGGAAAGCTTCGTAATCGATGTCGATGGACAAGAAGTGATCTTGACGTTGGCCAAAAAATCACAACTTGGACAAGACACATGATATGCAACAAAGCCTTCATGATTCAAACACATCCGCGATGGAAAAAGGTCTTGACTTTGGCCAACAAACCAGTGCCAATCTTGGATCTTGAGTAAGAATCACTCAATGAAAGGAAAACCCTTAATATTGTTTGAGGGTTTTTCGCGTAATTGGCAACCAATTAATTATCTTTGTTAAGGTCTCATCATACACCCTTAATCATGCATTCTAAAAACATAATAAGGCGCGGTAATAAAATAATAACGATATGCAGATGGATATTTCACAGATTGTTCCTAGAACGAATCACTTCATTTCCCCTCCCTTGCTAGCACTATTCTTACTTCTACCCAATTACATAATACAATAAGAGAAACCTCATTAAGATTGAGGGGAATTAGGTGAGAAGATAAATACAAAGAATCAAGAGAGATAAGGCTGGACACGCAGGTCCAATTTAATAAATTCTAAATTTACAACAATTTCCAAAATTGCCATTTCCCTTCTAATATCCACTCGATATACATTATTCATTCAACACATCCATGTATTCATTCATAGCATGTTATTCAATCAATCTAATCCAATTAATTAATCTTTGAATTAAGTGATCATCCAATGTTCAAACAACGATTTGATTTGTGCGAGTCCAACTCGTTTGAGAATAAGTACTCGAAGTACAAATTCTTGAATTATATCGAACTACTCTTTAAATCTAATTTAATTCATATTCAATACTAATTCACTTATTTAATTCCAAATTAAATATCTACACTTTTTTAATGCGCTTTAACGACTTAGATTCCAAATCTAATCTAAACGGGTCTCAAAGCCCAATTAACATCCAATGTTGTTTAATTAAAGTCCAATGGGCTTTCAATTGATTTCATAAGGCATGAACTTTGGTCAATATGGGTCAAACCCAAATACCAAAGCCCAATTAAGGAATCACCCTTATTTGCCAAGAAACCAATTTCGGCCCATTAGGCCCAATTAAACTTTTAAAGCCCATTTGTTATATTTGGACTTAATGGAATGGTTTAGGCCCAATTTGGATCCAATCCAATTGGCCTAAACCAACTTGGCCCAACCAAGCTCATTATGCCCAAATACAACAATTATAAGCCCAATTCAAAATCAAGCCCAATTTATTAAATTCCAATTTTCCAAAATTCATAATTTAATAAATAAAAGTGTTTAGCCATGATTAATCTTTTAAATTAACATTTCCAAAATACTAATCTAATCCATTAATCATGCTTTTCATCATCAACACATGTCCAACATAATTGATTCAAAATATCATCTCATTTCATGCTATCAAGCTCACAGCATTCTAGGGTTTTTATTTCGATTTCGTTTTCAATTCGATTGAATTACAAATCAACATTATCCCAAGTCTTTAAACTCATCCAATGATCAAAAGAACAAAAAATACCATGACTTTAGGGTTTAGTAAGCATTCGGCCAAGCCATTTATTTGGGGAAAAATTAATCCAATTCATTTTTCAGGAAATTGATCATGCATAACACTATGTTATCATCATTCAAGCATACTCAATCAATCAATTTTATCAAATCATGCTCAAATCATTTTTACCCAAATTTCATGTTATGAACCCTAATCATTTTCATGCTCAAACTAGGCTCATTGATACCATTGTTGGTTTATAATGTGGTCCCAAGATCATATTTAAGCATTGAAAAGAATGAATACTCAAAGAAGTGAGGCGGAATCACACTTACATTGAATGGATTTTGAAGAAGATGAACACCAAAATCTCTTTGTTGAATTCGGCCAAGGTGATCCTTTGTAGAAGATGAATGAGCTCCAAGCTTTTGAAAGGATTCCAAGCTCCAAGGTTGGTTTCCCTATCACCTTTTATGATTCCTTGATGTGTGCTAGCAAGTGTAGAAAGAAAAACAATTTTCTTTGTTCTTGGAGGATGCTCACGGCAATGAGCAAAAGGAGAGAGAGACATTGTTTTGATTTTGTTTTCTAAAAACAAGTTATACCAAAAGTGTTCCAAAGTTTGGTATATGGCTTTCAAAAATTCAAAACTCAAATTTGGAGCCAAAATGGCATTAAAGGCTCTCAACAACCAACATCATGAATAGTGACTAGTTGTCACTCACCAAAAAGGTGAATGGACATCCATCACTAAAGTGACATGTGATGTGACGAGCGATGTGACGAGTGATGTGACTTATGGCCGCACTTGATTCAAAATCGGAGTGGCCTCGTAAACACATCCCGGGCTCGGTTTTGTTAATTCCGAATTAACGAATTTTTTGATTGCGACGTAATTAAATCAAATTTACTATTCACATCGCTCGTGAATTAATTCTAAATTAATTCGTTTGCCCGAATTAAAATCCAATTTTAATTCCGCGTCGAAATCTAATTTTGTTTAATATATCGAATATATTATTTTATCGATTAATTCCGAATTAATCGTTCTCTCTCTTCAAATAGTATTTTATCCCAGATAAAATATCTCCGTAAATAATCCAAGATTAATTATGTTCGAATCATACGTCATCGGTGAATCTTCGGGAAGCGACCCAAGAGATCCCCGGATATGTTGGCAGTAAATCCGGTCGTCGGACTATCCGAACATGTACGTACCTTGTACTACGTTTTTACCGATTTACAAGACATGGTTGGCTTCTAGCAAAGCACTGTGCCTACCCAATTCTCCAGAAATATTCTTAATGGAATATACGATCTTTGTCAGACGTAGTATTGTGTAAAACGATCCAGTATCGGATGTCACATGCAAGGCATGGGGCTGGAATAGTGTCTGCCATGTACGAAGCATATATCGGATATCAAACAACTAGTCTATTTAATCGGATAATCATGACCAAGTCATATTATCCCGATGGTTGCAACCAATTTAGAGTACCAGTTCTGTATCCCTGCGTGATCATCATCTTCATATGACTGAAGTTATACTTCTATCTTGACATCACACCCAATACACTACGATTCTCAATAAACCCATAAGAGGCGTACACATAACCTGTTAAAGTCCTGGACGACCAAAACCAAAGCGTATTGATTTTCGCAAGTACTAGCGATGCAAGTCTAAGGTTAAGACTAAATACACATACCCTGATGCGGATTCCTATAGACACATAGTCATACTACCAATGGGATTCTATGGGGTCTATCCAGAGCGAAGCTATTTCTGTACCATCGGTAAACACAACCTCCTATCACACTTGCATAAGTATCCAATACTTAAATATATGAGAACTATGTTGGTACGCTTCCATAACACGCACAAGTGCGATACTAGTCTATTCCGCATTATCGATGTCCAGTCTCGATAATACTACGACTAGGGATATTTAATGATTAAACCTTTATGGATTGATATTATCTCATATCTTATAATCTGGAACTAATCATAGGGACTTTTATCATTTATATATATACGTAATCAAATTACAAAATGATAAAATACAATTTCATTGCTACATAATTAATTTGTACAAAACCCACAATGTCTTTTACAAATAGTGACGCTATGGGTCATAATTGTCTAACAGACCCAACTACTTAATGAGCTCACCCATTACGAGTCCATGCTTGTGGATCCTCGTAAGTCCAGTACAGAGGCAAATGTTGCCGAATCTTCTAAATCTTCAAAGATGAAGAAGAAAAGCATTGGGAAGGCTAAAGGAAAGCCCATGAAGAAGAAGAAAAACAAGAAAGGCTCCAAGGATGCCAAGCCCAAAGGAAAATGTTTCCACTGCAACAAGAATAGGCATTGGAAAAGGAATTGTCCTAAATACCTTGCTGAGCTGAAGGAGAAAAAGGAAACAGGTAAATATGATTTACTAGTTATTGAGTCTCTATAAGTGGAGGATGATAAATCCGCTTGGATTGTTGATTCTGGAGCCACTAACCATGTTTGTTCTTCTTTCCAGCTACTTGATTCATGGAGGGACCTTGCTGAAGGTGACTACACCATGAGGGTCGGGACAAGGGATGTCGTTTCAGCAAGAGCAGTGGGATTTTCTAGTTTAAATTTCATGAATAATATTTATTTAAATTTGAACAATGTGTTATTCATTCCTGGTTTTCGCAGGAATTTGATTTCTGTTTCTAAACTTTTGGATGATGGTTATTCAGTTTCTTTTAATAGAAACTTGGTTTTTATTGGTTGAAATGGATTAACTATATGCACAGGAAACTCAGAAAATAACTTGTATATGTTAAGACCGTTAACACATAGGTCACTGCTCAATACTGAAATGTTTAAGGTTGAGAAACCTAAAACTAAACGGCCAAAGATTTCCCACGATGACACATATCTATGGCATCTTAGACTCGGTCATATCAAACTTGACCAGATAAATAGATTGATAAAGAACGAGGCCTTAAACCAGTTAAAGCTCGAGACTTTACCAGTTTGTGAATCCTGTTTAGAAGAAAAAATGACCAAGAGACCTTTTACTAGAAAAGGTATAAAAGCCAGTCAACCACTTGAGCTAATACATTCGGAAGTTTGCGGACCGATGAATGTAAGAGCCCGAGGTGGTTATGAATACTTCGTCACATTCATTGACGATTATTCAAGATATGAGCATGTCTACCTAATGCATCACAAATAAGATACTTTTGAAAAGTTCAAAGAATATTGTGCTGAGGTTGAGAACCAATTAGGTAAGACAATCAAAGCTCTACGATCGGATCGTGGAGGGGAATACCTCGACAGAGATTTTGAGGAATTCTTAGTTGAGCATGGGATAGTATCCCAGCTCTCAACGCCTGGAACACCACAGCAAAATGGTGTTACAGAGAGGAGAAATCTGACCATACTAGACATAATAAGATCTATATTTAGTTATATCTCACTACCTAGTTCGTTCTGGGGATATACACTGCAAACTGCAATGCATATCCTTAATGTAGTTCCATCTAAGTCTGTTCCTAAGACTTCCTTAGAGTTATGGAATGGTCGTAAAACTAGTTTACGACATTTCCGCATATGGGGGTGTCCAGCACATATGCTGAAGAATAAGACCACAAAGTTGGAGCCACGTTCTTAGGTGTGCCTATTTGTAGGCTATCCTAAGGAGACTATGGGTGGATTCTTCTACAGTTCTGATGATAACAAAGTATTTGTATCGACAAATGCTACGTTTCTAGAGGATGACTATATGAGAGAGTTCAAGCCTCGAAGTAAGTTGCTACTCGAGGAGTTACTTGCTGGTTCGGCCAGCACGCCATCGTCAATGAAAGTTGACAAATACATAACACCTTCGACATTTGAGGGTCAGATGCAAACTCTTCAGAATGATCTACCACCTAGACACAGTGGGAGGGTTGTATGACAACCTGATCGCTACGTTGGGGTTGGAGAGGCACAAGTTTTCGCATCCAGCGATGGCGTAGATGATCCATTGACATATCCTAGTGCAATGAATGATTCTGACAAAGAGGAATGGCTCAAAGCCATGAACCTAGAGATGGAGTCCATGTACTCCAACTCAGTCTGGGAACTTGTAGACCAACCCGATGGGGTGAAACCCATAGGTTGCAAGTGGATCTATAAGAGGAAGATGGGATCCGATAGGAAGGTACAGAACTTCAAGGCTAGACTAGTGGCCAATGGTTATACCCATAAAGAGGGAGTTGACTATGAGGAAACTTTCTCACCAGTAGCCATGCTTAAATCCATCTGCACTCTTCTATCCATTGCCGCATATTATGACTATGAAATTTGGCAAATGGATGTCAAGACTGCATTCTTGAATGGCAATCTTGATGAGAGTATCTATATGATACAACCAGAGGGGTTCATCGCCCAAGGTCAAGAGCAAAAGGTTTGCAAGCTGCAAAGGTCCATTTATGGACTCAAACAGGCATCTCGATCTTGGAATATTAGATTTGATACCACGATCAAGTCTTATGACTTTGAGCGGAATCTTGATGAGCCTTGTGTATATAAGCGGGTCATTGACGGGTAGGTGGTTTTTCTTATTTTATACGTCGATGATATTTTACTCATTGGGAATGATGTAAAGATATTATCAGACGTGAAAACCTGGCTAGCTAATCAATTCCAAATGAAAGATTTGGGAGAGGCCAGTTATATTCTTGGGATTCAGATACTTCGGGATCGCAAGAAATGACTATTAGATATGTCTCAAGCATCCTATATCGACAAGATTCTTGTGCGATTTGGGATGCAGAATTCCAAGAAAGGCAATTTGCCTTATCGGCATGGAATTCATTTGTCAAAGGAACAATCTCTTGAGACACCTCAAGATGTTGAGGAAATGAGACATATCCCATACGCCTCAGCAGTTGGTAGTCTCATGTATGATATGTTATGCACGAGATCGGACATCTATTTTGTAGTATGAGTAGTCAGTAGGTTTTAGTCAAACCCAGGATTAGATCACTGGGTGGCTGTGAAACGCATTCTCAAGTATCTTAAGAGAACGAGAGATTATATGCTCGTGTATTTCGGTGAGGATATGATCCTAAGGGGATATACAGACTCTGATTTTCAGACAGATGTCGATTCTAGGAAATCTACATCTGGATCAGTGTTCACCCTGTAAGGTGGGGCCATAGTATAGCGGAGTATAAAGCAATTTTGTATTGCTGACTCCACTATGGAGGCTGAATATGTAGCAGCTTGTGAAGTAGCTAAGGAAGCAATCTGGCTCCGTAAATTCTTGGGAGATTTGGAAGTTCTTCCAAATATGGATAGACTACTCACACTCTATTGTGATAATAGTGGTGCGGTGGCAAACTCCAAAGAACCAAGAAGCCACAAGAGGGGAAAGCATATAGAGAGGAAATATCATCTCATCAGGGAGATAGTGTAGAGATGAGACGTTACTGTCAAAAAGATTGCATCCGTAGATAACCTGCTGATCCGTTTACAAAGACCTTGTCGGCTAAAGTTTTTGATGGTCACCTAGATAGTCTAGGATTACGTGACATGTCTCATTTACTCTAGTGCAAGTGGGAGATTATTGGAATGTATGCCCTACAACTACATGTGATGTAAACGGTTTTATATGTCTTGAAATAAAACGATGCATTATTCATTTATCAAATTATTTGATTAATTTTCGCATATTATATATCATCTTAAATACGCTAGATTGCTTATGTGCCTTCAGACTTAGTGTATGAGTGTCATACACAAGAGGATTTAAGTCTGAAGTTAGTAATCTTAAATAGCCCACAGAGAGCAAACAAAGCGGGTACTTTGTTTGTGGTTTATCTATAGCTGCGGTCAATTCTATATTTGTATGGCGATCTTGATCCAGATCGTCCATGTAGAGACATGAGAATGGAGGCACCTCGTATAATGCGATCATATAGGACTGGACCCAGATGGAAATGACATTCTTATAATATCCGTTACACTAAGAAAGTCGTTTCGATCTACTAGATGGTCATTTATAGATTGATCTTAATCCTGTTGGACAAAATGACCCATAGCGTCACTATTTGCACAGATCATTGTGTTGTTGTAGCAAATTAACTATGTGACAAGGAAATTGCACTCTCATCATTTGTGATTAGATCACCATAGATATATAAATGAAGAGAGGTCCCTGTGATTAGTTCCTGGACTGAGAATGATATGAGACAGTATCAGTCCCCGAAGGATTAATCATTAAATATCCCTAGCCGGAGAATTATCGAGACTGGACATCGATAATGCGGAATAGGCTAGTATTGCACTTGTGTGCGTTGTGAGGGCACAACGGCATAGTTCTCATATATATAAGTATCAGATACTTATGCAAGTGCGATAGGAGGTCGTGTTTCACCGATGGTACGGGAAACAGCTTCGCTCTGGATAGACCCCTCGGAATCCCATTGGTATTATGACTATGTGTCTATGGGAGGCCGAAATCAAGGTAGGTGTGTATAGTCTTAACCTGAGACTTACATCGCTAATACTTAGGATAATCGATAGACTTTGGTCTTGGTGGTACAGGGCTTTAACCGGTTCTGCGTACACCACTTCTGGGTTTATCAGAGAGTCGTAGTGTATTGGGTGTGATGTCAAGACGGAAGTATCACTTCAGTCATAGTGGAGATGATGTCACGCAGGGTACGGTACTAGTGCTCTTAAGTGTTGCGCAACCAATCGGGATATTGTGACAAGGTCATGAATATCCGATTATAGAGACTATGTTACCAGACATCCGACACGTGCTTCGGACGGGGCAGACACTTATCCAGCCCCAGCCCTAGCACGTGACAATCCGATACTGGGCCGATATACACAATACAATTGGTATACTACGCTTGATATAGATCCTTGAATATTCTTATAAGAATATGTCCGGGGAATTGGGAAGACTTGGTGCTTTGCTAGAAGCCAACCTTGTCTAGTAAATCGGTAAAACGTAGTACTTGGTACTTACGTGTTCGGATAGTCCGATGACCGATTTGACTGCCAACATATCCGGGGATCTCATGGGTCGCTTCCCAAAGATTCACCAATGACGTATGACTCGCACTTTTATTAATCTGGGATTAATATGATGAGAGAGAAAATTAATCTGGGATTAATTACAGAGATATTTTATCTGGGATAAAATATCAATTAAAAGAGAGAGATTGATTAATTTGGAATTAATCGGTAAATTAATATATTGGATATATTATATGAAATTGGATTTCGACGCGGAATTAAAATTAGATTTTAATTCGGGCGAGTGAATTAATTTAGAATTAATTCGTTAGCGACGTGAATAGTGATTTCGCTAGGCGTAATCATTTAATTACGATGCAACGGAAAATTCGTTAATTTAGAATTAGCGAATCCGAGCCCGAGATTATTTGCGAGCGCATTCGTATTTCGAATTCGAGTGCGGCACGTCAAATCAAGCGTCAAATCGCTAGTCGCATCAAGCGTCAAATCACTTGTCACTTTGAGTGATGTGACTTGATTAATTGATGTGAATTGAGTGATGTGATGAGTGATGTGTGTGGTTGGCAATTAAAGCCAAATGTGTGTGAAATGAAATTCATGTGTATTAGATACATAACAAAGACACAAAACCGTAACACATTTTTCCCTCATCTCTCTCTTCTTCTTCATCTTCCTCTCTTCACGCCATTTCTGGTTTTGCTAGGCAGTGACCGAAAATGGAGGGAAGCCAAGTGCGTTTTTGATGCAAAAACAAGAGTGCTAGCACACTCCAAGATCAATGCGAAGGTGATAGGGAAGTTTACCCATGAGCCGGGATTCAAATGATGAAGCTTGGAGCTTCAAATTCTTGTTGTTAATGGCGCAAAACAGACCACCAAACTGCTGCAGTGGGCGCACATGAGCAGTGGGCAGTGAGCATAATTTCGTTTTTTGTTGCCTCCTTCGTCGCTCAACCGATCGATGTAAGTATTCCGCAACTTCCGTCGTTGTATTCACTTGTGTTTCATGCTTGAGTTTTGATCTTGGGACCTATAGAAACTCCATCAATGGCATCAAGAGCTTAGGTTAAAAGCATGAAAAAGTTAGGGCTAAAATTTGGGCTTAGATGTGTTGGAAATCATTCGGGAATATGATTTGATGTCGATTGCGGAATCAATTGGATTGAATTCGAATCGGACGAAAAATCCCCAAATTGCCAAGTATGTCATAAAGCTTGAAATTGGGTAAAATTGATTTAAGCATGCAATTATGAAATTGGATGATAAAGTATGCTTGTATGTATTTTAATTGATGATTGGTTGGATCAATTTGATTAAATATTGTTTGGAACAAATTTCCCCAAAATGCTTATGTTGGTCGAATAGTAACTTAGCCCTAAAGTCTTGGAATTTTGATTTTTATTCATTGGATGAGTTAGAATCAATTAGGATGTTGATTTAATGTCGATTGTGGGATTAATTGGATTGAAACCAAATCGGATATAAAATCCTCTCCTTGGCCGAGACTTAAAGAGCATGTAATGGGTTTGATTTTAATAAAATTGTGTTGGACATATGATGATGGTAATG
>SKCR01044304.1:0-95246 GCA_019454045.1 Zanthoxylum bungeanum
TTAGCGAACCCGAGCCCGGAGTGTTTGCGGGCGCACTCACATTTCGAATTCAAGTGCGGCCCACAAGTCACATCAAGCGTCAAATCACTTGTCACTTTAGTGATGTGATGTCTAGTCACTTTGATGTGAATATTGATGTGGTAGTTGGATGGCATTAATTTTTTTTGCCTTGACTTTTTGAAAGTGTAAATGTGTATTAGATACACAAATTTCCAACAACCAAAATGACTTAACACATTTCTTCTCACCTCTCTTCCCTCTCACTCACGGCCTTGGGCCTTTTCTTCTTCCAATTTTCTGGTTTTCTGAGAATGAAGGAGAAGCTAAGGGAAATTTTGCGGCAAAATTTCCGGAGTGCTAGCACGCTTTAGGAGTCGTACGAAGGTGATAGGGAAACCCACCCATGGGCATAGAGATAACACATCACAAGCTTGGAGCTTGGTGGACCACCATGGCCGAAAATGGAGGAGCAAAAATGGAGCAGAAAACTGAGAGCCACATGGATGAAAAGCTTGAAGATTTTGATGTTCCTCGCGTCGCAAAAGGCGATCATTGTAACTATGATTCCGCCATGCTTTTACGAGTATTCACATATATGTTTCATTGCTTGAAATCGATCCTTGGACCTTAGAGAAACCCAACAATGGTATCTTGAACCATTTTGAGCATGAAACTTGATTAGGGTAAAATTTGGGCAAAATCAATTTGAGCATGATTTGATAAAATGATTGATTGAGTATGCTTGAATGATTTATTGAAGTTGTATATGATCAATTTCACGAAATATTGATTGGATCAATTTTTCCCCAATTGCTTAGGCTTGGCCGAAACTAGCATATGCCCTAAAGTCATGGTATTTTTTGTTTCTTTGATCATTGGATGACTTGAAATAATTGGGTAATGTTGATTGTGGATTTAATTGGATTGAAACCGAATTGGACATGTAAAACCCAAAATGCCGAGACTTGTGTTTTGGAAATATTAATTTGAGTAATTAATTATGGCATACACTTTAGTTAATTTAATTTTGAAATTTGGAATTTTGAAATTAAATTAATTGGGCTTAAATTTGGAATTGGGCTTTTAAAGTTGTAATTGGGCTTAATGGGCTTGGTTGTACCAAGTTTGGTTTAGGCTAATTGGTTGGATCCAATTGGGCCCAAAACCATTTCCATAAAGTCCAATTATGACTTAAATGGACCTTTAATTTTAATTGGGCCTAATGGGCCTAAATTGGTTTCTTGGCTTATAAGGGTGATTCCTTAAATGGCTTTGGTATTTGGGTTTGACCCATATTGACCAGAAGTCCATGTCTTAAGAAATTAATTAAAAGCCCATTGGACTTTAAATTAAATTGACATTGGATGTTAATCGGGCTTTGAGACCCGTAACGATTAGATTTGGAATCTAAGTCGTAAAGGTTCATTAATAAAGTATAAATATTTAATTTGGAATTAATAAATGAATTAGTATTAAATACAAATTAAATTGGATTTAATGTTGTAGTTTAATTTAATTCAAGAATTCGTACTTTGAGTACTTATTCGCAAACGAGTTTGACTCGTGCAAAATCAAATCGTTGTTTGAACATTGGATGATCATTAATATTCAGATTAATTAATTGGATTAGATTGATTGATAACATGCTTGTGTGAATACATGGTTGCGATGTATGAATAATGTATATCGGATGGATATTAGATGGGCGAGGGTAATTTTGGAAATTGTTGTAATAAATTTATAATTTATTAAATTGGACTTGCGTGTCCAGCCTATTACCTCTTTACTCTTTGTATTTCTCTTTCGCCTATTCCCCTCAATGTAATGAGGTTTCTTTAGAAGTGTTATGTAATCGGGTAGAAGTAATACTTATGCTAGCGGGAGAGAGGAAATAGAGAGATTTGTTCTAGGAACAATGTGTTAAGTATCCATCCGCATATCATTATTATATTTATTTATGCGCGCCTTATTATGTGTTTAGAATGCATGCTTAAGGGTGTATGATGATGAGACCTTAACAAAGATAATTAATTGGTTGCCAATTACACGCGAAAAACTCTCAAATCATATTAAGCGTTTTTCCTTCCATTGAGTGATTCTTACTCAAGATCCAAGACTGGCATTGGTTTGTTAGCCAAAGTCAAGACCTTTGTCCGTCGAGGATGTGTTTGAATCATGAAGGCTTTGTTCCATATTGGTGTCTTGTCAAAGTTGTGATTTGTTGGCCAAAGTCAAGATCACTTCTTGTCCATCGACATTGATTACGAAGCTTTCCAAGGTCAATGGGTTCCGCTTAACTGGGATCACTAAGTTTGTTGTGCCAAAGCCAAGGCTTAGTTGATTCAGAGGAAAAAGGTTAGGCAATATTTGGATATATTGGCATATATAAGATATATGTTTCGGACTTGGATGTCCACCTACTGGATCTAGGAATTGGATGGGATCCAATTGATCTTAGAGATTTACCTAGTTAATTATCATACAATTTGTTGGCCAAAGTCAAGATTGTGTGTTATTTAACGGGATCCTAGCCCACTAGGAAATAAGGTTTCCCGAGTACTCCACAGAGGGTTAGAGGCTCGCCAAAAAATAGTGGGAGGAAAGTATTAAATTTGCAATATTCATTTAGTTACTTGCCATATACGCTCATTTCAAATATTTCGTCAATAATTATTTATTTATTAGTTAGACTAATATTTAATTGTTGTTTTAATTTAACAGTTGGATTGTATTCAAACTAATTCATTATAGTTGATTATATAATTGGATTATAGTAATCAATATATATGAATTAACCATTTCAATTAATAGTTGATTTTATAATTGGATTATAGTAATCAATATGAATTGAATTTAACCTATTAAATTATAGTTGATTATATAGTTAGACTATAGTAATCATTATAATAAATAGTACCTAAAATCGTTGATTAAATAGTTGGACTATTAGAATCAAGATAATTGAAAGATTAGTGTTTAAAACATAATTCTCGGTGAAAATGTATTTAAACGACTTTAATTTTCAAATTGGGAATAATGAATCAGGATAGTCCTGAAAACCGAGAAGTTACTTTATTTGATATAGTGACGTCTCGAGCCTAAGCCTGGAGTTGAGGAAATAGTAGAACATGACATTTGGAATATTCATGTGATGATAACTTTAGTGCTTAATCTGTTATGCTTGCCAAATAGACTCCTTAATTTCTTAATCAGTAATAAGGATTGGATCCTTATAGTATGATAATGAAATTGAAGGATCTTCATAGATCTTAGAAGTACTAAATTGCAATAGTAAACTCTTGGAGAGTTAATGGCTATTCTCAAGGAGACAAAGCCAGAGTTTGCAATAAGGCAAGAGGCGCAATGCGCACCTTACTTCGATATTTTAGAAGTCCAAGGCTTGGCCAAAGGCTTCTGGAGTATGGAAAAGGGGCAAAGGCAAAGTCATTATAATCTTCTGGGAAGACAAAGGACATATCCCAAGATGTCTACCTAAACTGTGGCAAACGGGGTCACTAGAACCGTGACTGCCGTATGGACAAGGCAGACATGAAGGAATTGAAGACGGACAAGGCTCCGACTTCAAATATGTTTGTCATAAATTTGTTTACTGCTAGTATTAAAATTGGATTTTAGATACTGGATGTGGTACATAAATATGTACTGGTGTGCAGAATCTGCTGATAAGAGGATACTGACTTCAGTTGAGATTGATCTACGAATCAAAAACGGGACGACAGTCGATGTTTTAACCGTAGATACCTAAGTTTAGGAACTACCCTTCGGGTGTGTACTTAAATTAGGAAACTGTTAAAATATACCTAGTTAGACTAGAGACATTATCTTTATATCAGAGTTTAACCCATTGCGGGTATACCTTTATATTCTAGAACACTAAAGTGTTTTATTTTATAAAGATGATATTGAGATAAACACTTTGGATGTGAATAACAGTATTTATATTTTGAATATAAATAAATCTCAAACGTATAACATGACAAACTAATAGCTCAAATTGATTAATCAGTTGAGACTTATAAGTGGCATTGTTGTCTGGGACACAATAAACAAGACTCGTATATCCACACTTTCGAAGAAGTGGGTATTATGACAGATTTGATATCATTCAAATAATGTCTACGAATCTAGTTCATTAGGCAAAGTGCCTATAACACCTTTTACTTGGTAAAAGTGCAAGTGTCATCGATTTATTAGCCCTTGTTCATAGTGACGTAAGTGGGCCCATATCTAGCTAGGCTAGAGGTGGATATGAATGTTTCGTGACCTTTACAGATGTGGCATCGCGTTATGGTTATGTGTTTCTATTGAAACACGAATCAGAAACTTTTGATTAATTCAAAGAGTTTCGACACGAAGTAGACAAACAGATCGGCTAAAGTATTAAACACCATGATTGGACCATGATGAAAATACTTAAGCAATAAGTTTCTCAAATACTTGAAAGAGTATAGTATTCTTTCAATGGGGACTCATCCCCGAACACGTCGGTTTGACAGTGTGTCTGAACGGAGAAACCAAATTTTATTGGACATGATAAGGTTAATCATGAGTCACTCTGAGCTACCATTTCCTTCAACAGATATGCATTAACAGTGCAGAACTTATTTAGAATAAGGTTCCATAAAAATCTGTTAAACAAACTTTATATTAGATATGAACATGAAAGAAACTGGATTTTCTCATTCCTGAAGATTTGGGAATGTTAGGCATATGTTTGGATGATACCAAACTAAAACCCAAATCGGATGAGTGCCTAATATGTGGGTTATCCTAGGGAAACAAAAGTATAGTACTTATACAACTCACTAGAGAACAATGTAATTGTTGCTCACCATGCGGTTTTCCTAAGAGGAATACCGATATGCAGTGGTAAGTGGGAGGAAAGTAAAACTCGATGAAAATCGAAGTAATACTATTCCAGGCACCGAATCCTTAATGGAACACAAATAGTTCATCAAGGATGAAACTATACAATAATCTTCGAATACACAAGAACCGCGCAAGTCGGAGAGATTCAGAAAATAACCTGGGAGGTATGGGTTTCTGATATCACCTCATAAAGATGTCAATCATATTGAGGAATACGAACTGACTACGTATGAGAAATGATACAAGGTATCGACTCCCTATTATGGCAAAGTGCCATGAAGTCCGAAATGGATTCCATGTATACCAACTAAGTTTGGATACTAGTTGTTGTACCGGAAGGCATTGTGCCTATTCGTACTATATAAGTCTTCAAGGAAGACATACATGGAAGGCAACATACCAACGTACTAAGCTAGGCTTGTAGAGAAAAGGTATCGGTATCAATATTGTGTCGATTACGACGAAACCTTTACCTGTTGCCACGGTAAATCCATTTGGATAATGCTTGCTAATGCTGCATGTTTCATTCATGAAATATGGCAGCTGAATGCCAAAACCTCTTTCCTAAACGGAAACCTTTTGGATGATGTTTACAACATCATGACGGTTGCAAGTTAACTCGATCCAATAATGGATTGAAGCAAGCATTGCGTTCTTGGAATAATCATTTTGATGTAATCATAATGGTATATGATTTAATTCAAAACGAATATGATTCTTGTGTATATAAGGAGTGTAGTGGGAGCGCACTGACAGTGACTGTCCTAAGTAATGATGATATATCATTTCTTGGAAATGATATTTCCCATAAAACAATCGGTGAAATCTTGGCTTTCATGAAAAATTCTCCATAGAATTCTTGGGAGAAACAACCTTTTATTCTAGGAATAAGGATCTACTGGGATAGATCTAAAAGTTGTTAGCACTCTTCGAGAACTCGTACATTGACATAAATGTAAGCGACCTGGTGTCTCATATGATTTGAGCATATGGAGTCACAATCAGGCCAATCTAAGTGATAGTCACTGGATTGATGTTAAGAACATCCTTGAGTATCTTAGACGAACTAAGAATGCTGTCTTAAACTATGGAGAATGAGAACTTGAAGTGACTGGGATCACTGCTGCAATTTCATAACCGATAAAACGACTATTAGTCGTAGTAACGGTACTATAAAGTTTGAATAACAGAACAATAAACTGGAAATCTTCCAAGCAAGATATTGTTACCGAATAAACAACAAAAGCGGAATATTGTTGCGGCTGAGGCAGCAATAGAAGCCATTTGGGTCGATAATAATCCTAATTACATTAGGAATAATTCTATTAGCAGCTGAGCTAGGCTACAGTACAGGCTAAAGAATTAATGGACTCATCAATGATCCAGATATATACTTCAATATTCATCTGATTCGTTCAAATCATACATCGTGGCGATGTGATGATCGAATAAATTGCATCAGATAATAATCATGCAAATCCACAGACGAAAGTATTTTCTCAACAGAAATTTGAGCGAACCGTACATAGTTCGGGTGTAGGACACTTGAGTGATTGGCTATAGGCCAAGTGGGAGATTGTTGGACAGTTATGACCCATAGCATCACTATTTGTACAGATCATGGTGTTGTTGTACAAATTAACTATGTGACAAAGGAAATTGCCCTTTTATCATTTGTAATAAGATTACCAAGATGTATAAATGATAGAAGGTCCATATGATTAGTTCCAGATTGACAAGATATGAGACAGTATCAATCCATGAAGGTTTCATCATTAAATATCCCTAGTCGTAGTATTATCGAGATTGGACATCGATAATGCGGAATAGACTAGTATTGCACTTGTGCGCGTTGTGGGAGCATAACGACATAGTTCTCATATATTTGGGTATAGGATACTCATGCAAGGGTAATAAAAGTTTGTGTTTACCGATGGTACGGAAATAGCTTCGCTCTGGATAAACCCCTCGGAATTCCATTGGTGGTATGACTATGTGTCTATGGAAGTCCGAATCAGGGTAGGTGTATTTGGTCTTAACCTGAGACTTGCACCGCTAATACTTGCGACAATCAATATACTTTGGTTTTGGTCGTCCAGGGCTTTAACAGGTTCTGTGTACGCCTCTTCTGGGTATATTGAGAATCGTAGTGTATTGGGTGTGATGTGGAGAAGAAACTATCACTCCAGTCATAGTGGAGATGATGATCACGTAGGATACGAAACTGGTTCTCTTATATGCTGCAGCTATCGGGATATTATGACTAGGTCATGTTTATCCGATTAAAGAGACTAGTTACCAGAGATCTGATATGTGCTTCGTACGGGGCAGGAATATTTCCAGCCCAAGGCCTTGCACGTGACATCCGATACTGGATCGTTATACGCAATATTACGTATACTACGCCTGATATAGATCATATATTGCAGTAAGAATATTTCTGGAGAATTGGGTAGGCACGATGCTTTGCTAGAAGCCAACCATGTCTTGTAAATCGGTAAAAATGTAGTACTAGGTACATACGTGTTCGGATAGTCCGACGACCAGATTTACTGCCAACATATCCGGGGATCTCATGGGTCGCTTCCCGAAGATTCATCGATGACGTATGACTCGTACTTTATTAATCTGGGATTAATTAGATGGGAGAGAAAATTAATCTGGGATTAATTACGGAGATATTTTATCTGGGATAAAATATTATTTAAAAGAGAGAGAACGATTAATTTGGAATTAATCGATAAAATAATATATTCGATATATTATTCGAAATTGGATTTCGATGCAGAATTGAAATTAGATTTTAATTCGGGCGAACGAGTTAATTTAGAATTAATTCGTTAGCGATGTGAATAGTAATTTTACTAGGCATAATTATATAATTATGTCGCAACGGAAAATTCGTTAATTTTGAATTAGTGAACCCGAGCCCGGGAGTGTTTTCGGGTGCACTCGCATTTCGAATTCAAGTGCGGCCCACAAGTCACATCAAGTGTCAAATCACTTGTCACTTTGAGTGATGTGATGTCTAGTCACTTTTGATGTGAATAGTTGATGTGGTAGTTGGATGGCATTAATTGTTTTTTGCCTTGACTTTTTGAAAGTGTAAAATGTGTATTAGATACACAAAATTTCCAACAACCAAAAAGGACTTAACACATTTCTTCTCACCTCTCTTCCCTCTCACGGCCTTGGGCCTTTTCTTCTTCTAATTTTCTGGTTTTGGCGAGAATGAAGGAGAAGCTAAGAGAAATTTTGCGGCAAAATTTCCGGAGTGCTAGCACGCTTTAGGAGTCGTACGAAGGTGATAGGGAAACCCACCCGTGGGCATGGAATACACATCACAAGCTTGGAGCTTGGTGGACCACCATAGTCGAAAATGGAGGAGCAAAAATGGAGCAGAAAGCCGAGAGCCACATGGATGAAAAGCTTAAAGATTTTGATGTTCCTCGCCGATCGTTGGACCTTAGAGAAACCGATCGTTGTAAGTATGATTCCGCCATGCTTTTACGAGTATTCACATATATGTTTCATTGCTTGAAATCGAACCTTGGACCTTAGAGAAACCCAACAGCCCCATTGTTAGAACAGCTCGCAGGGAATATTTTCAAATGCGGTATTGTTCGTTAAAGATTAAAGATCTTAACACCCACTTCCAGAGGATGTCAAAGCATTTCTATAAACTCAACGGATATAATGATCCAAATCTGAAGCATACATATGCAGCTTCATTACCAGAAGAGCTTCACGATGAAATGCAGTGCTTGATACAGGCTATGCAGCAAAAAGTTACAGACATGTCCCTTGGAGAAATTCACCAGATCGCCATCAAAGCTCTTAATAAGCTTTGTGATCAATGAACACTTGTTAGGGAGATGCTCAAAGACAATCAGCCATTTAAAGCTGCGTGCAAGAAGCCTTATTTGCAGATCAAGTGCAAAGATAAAAAAAATTACGCATGTCCTTCAAAAAAGAAGTCTCATCATAAGCTCTTTAAAAAGAATAGCAAGAAGGAGAAACAGCGCAAGGAATAGCGTCCAGTCCGATATTTCAAACAGAAATATCGACGTGGAAAGCCTAAATATAGCAGATGCTTCATTTGCAAAAAGAAAGGGCATTTCTCAAATGATTGTCCTAAGAATCCTAAGCAAGCTGCTAAGATGGTTCAACAGATCCATCAATCTTCCAGGGTTGATCTTGACGATGCAGATGCTGAATCGTGGTTTTCAGAACAAGATCAACTAGACAGTGAAACTGTGTTCGCACTCAACAATCCTGAACTCCCCAGTTCAGATGAATCCAGTTCAGATGATAGCAGTAGCTCAGACTGCTATATCCCAGTGTTCACTATACAGCCATGCCAGGCTCTTAAGCCTACTGTTCCAGTTCCTTTAGTCCATTTACAGATTCTCCCGTCAAAATATGACACATCCATTAAAGTCATTGGGTTTATGGACACAGAAGCTCACATGAGCACGATGAATCCAGCAGTTTTGCCACCAGAAGCATGGGTGAAGCATACATAGTACTTCAAAGCTGCTGATGGTGAAGTTTTCCATACGAATCTCATCATTAAGAAACCTATTGGTATCCGGTTCTTTCATGATTGCATAATATGGACCAGAGTCATTGGTTCCAATTTACCAGATAAGGATATCTTGATTGGTTTTGATGTTTATCATCAAACCAAGAAACTTCAGATCCAACCTGATGGTATACGGTTTAAAAGATTCATTAAGCCTTATACTACTGTTCCAAAATTATTTCAATCCTCTGCAGTGGGGGTGAATATGGTGGATTTTAAAGAATTGAAACAACAGTTTACTTTGTTTTGGTTAGAGTCTCACAACGACTTTAATCATCCAAACCCATTATAGAGAAATGAAGATTTCTTTATTAAGCTTCCTTTCAAGCTTAATAAGAATATCAACCCTACAAAGGCTACACATCCGGGGATGACTCATTCAGACCTTGCTTTGGCCCAGAATGAATGCAACCAGTTGCTACAGCAAGGATTAATTAAGCCCACAACTTCTGATTGGGCTTGCCAAGCCTTTTATGTGGAGAAGCACTCTGAGAAGGCACGTGGAAAGAAACGTCTGGTGATAGACTACAAGCCTCTCAACGCTTTCTTGAAAGATGATAAGTTTCCTTTGCCCAAGATCAACTCACTGTTTGTCCTTATTCGAGAAGCCCACATCTTCTCAAAGTTTGATCTCAAGGCAGGTTTTTGGCATTTGGGTATAAGCCCAGAAGAAAGGCCCAAAACAGCCTTTTGCACACCCAATGCTCATTACCAGTGGAAAGTCTTGCCTTTTGGCCTCAAGGTAGCGCCATCACTATTTCAGAAGGCAATGACAAAGATCTTTCAGCCAATAATGCATCACACGCTGGTCTACAATGATGACTTGCTTCTTTTCTCAATAGATGTTGAGTCATACTACCAGTTGTCACGACATTTATGGCACATCAAAGATCTTTTCCCAAAGAAGTCCAAAACTTTACAGAAGCGATCCCCACTATGGATCTCCACTCAAGCAACATATGTAAAACTATTTGAACGATTCCTGAAAAGCTTCAAGTTCTATCGACAATGGATCTTGCAGGATAATGAACTTGCCTCTTTACGTCTTATCACCATGAAAGACGTTATTCTTACTATCCAAGCTTGGATAATAGAGGAGTTCCTTCTTAAAGAAGCAGTCAAAGGTTACAGTCTCTATAAAAAGAAGTTAATTACAGATGGAGAGATTCGTGAAATATATCAGGTCATGATTAAGAGAAATTCTCAAGATGGCCAGTCCCAACAAGAGCCGTCATTGATCCAACTTTCATAAACAACATTAAAGATCAATTTTATGAAGGTCTGTTTGATCATCATGATTCAACACTGTTGGACAATTATGACCCATAGCGTCACTATTTGTACAGATCATGGTGTTGTTGTACAAATTAACTATGGGACAAAGGAGATTGCACTCTTATCATTTGTGATTAGATCACCTAGATATATAAATGATAGGAGGTCCCTGTGATTTATTCCTGGATGGAGAATGATATGAGACAGTATCAGTCCACGAAGGATAAATCATTAAACATCCATAGTCAGAGCATTATCGAGATTGGACATCGATGAATGCGTAAAAGACTAGTATTACACTTGTGCGCGTTGTGAGGGCACAATGACATAGTTCTCATATATTTGGGTATAAGATACTTATGCAAGTGTAATAGGAGGTTGTGTTTCACCAATGGTAAGGGAAACATCTTTGCTCTGGATAAGACTCCCTCAGAATTCCATTGGTAGTATGACTATGTTTCTATGGAAGTCCGAAATCAGGGTAGGTGTATTTGGTCTTAACGTGAGACTTGCACCGCTAAACTTGCGACAATCAATATACTTTGGTTGCGGTCGTCCAGGGCTTTAACAGGTTCTGTGTATGCCAATGCTGGGTATATCTAGAATCGTAGTGTGTTGGGTGTGATGTTAAGACGGAAGTGTCACTCCAGTCATATGGAGATGATGATCGCGCAGGGATACAGAACTGGTTCTCTATATAAGGTTGCAATCGTCGGGATAATATGACTTGGTCATGATTATCCGATATTAAAGAGACTAGTTGCTCGTTATCCGATATATGCTTCGTACGGGGCAGACACTGTACCAGCCTCAGGCCTCACATGTGATCATTCGATACTGGATAGAAATACGCAATACTACGTATACTACGCCTGATACAGATCCTTTATTCCTGTAAGGATGTTTCCAGAGAATTGGGTAGGCATGGCGCTTAGCTATAGGCCAACCTTGTCTTGTAAATCGGTATAAACATAGTACGAGGTACTTACGTGTTCGGATAGTCCGACGACCGAATTTACTGCCAACATATCCGGGGATCTCATGGGTCGCTTCCCAAAGATTCACCGATGACGTATGACTCGCACTCTAAATTAATCTGGGATTAATTAGAAGAGAGAGAAAATTAATCTGGGATTAATTGCAGATATATTTTATCTGGGATAAAATATCAATTAAATAGAGAGAACGATTAATTTGGAATTAATCGGTAAATTAATATATTTGATATATTAAATGAAATTGGATTTCGACTCAAAATTAAAATTAGATTTTAATTCGGGCGAACGAATTAATTTAGAATTAATTTGTTAGCGACGTGAATAGTGATTTCGCTAAGCGTAATCATTTAATTACGACGCAACGGAAAATTCGTTAATTTGGAATTAGCAAACCCGAGCCCGAGATTATTTGCGAGCGCATTCGCATTTCGAATTCGAGTGCGGCACGCAAGTCAAATCAAGCGTCAAATCGCTAGTCACATCAAGCGTCAAATCACATGTCACTTTGAGTGATATGACACTTGATTGATTGATGTGATTGATTGTAAGTGATGGAAGTGGTTGGTTGGTCAAAGAGTGTTAAACACTCAAGTTTACTTTTGTCATTTGGAATGACAATTTTATCCATTTTGACTTTTGAATTTGGTATATGTTTTTTTGGAAATACATAACCAAACAATTAATCACACAACACATCATCTCTCATTCTCTCTTTCTCTCCTCTCTCTTCACGCCCTTGGGGCATTTTGTTCACCGGTTCTCTTCCAAAACCGTGAGCAGTGGGAAGCTTGAGTGGTGAGATTTGTGGCAAATTTCTAGAGAGCTAGCACTCCGAGAGACATGCGAAGGTGATAGGGAAGTCTACCCATGAGCCGGGAACCATTCGACGAAGCTTGGAGCTTGACGAAGGACCAAATCGAGGCCAAACTAGTGAGCAAATTCTGCTCACTACCGAATGCAGTGAAGAAGAAAAGAAATGGTTTTTGTTGCCTCTGCGTCGCTCAAACCGATCGATGTAAGTATTCCGCTACTTCCTCGAATGTATTCACTTATGTTTCATGCTTGATTTATGATCCTTGGGACCTTAGAATCTCCAACAAACACTCCCCAATGGGATTGCCGAAGAAATCCTAGGCATTTCGTCATCATGTTTTCGAAAATGGTGTTCTATTCTTAGAAGTATCTAGGATGGGAAGTCTGACGGAATGACTCAGTACAATGATGCTATTGTCCATTGTGGTTTTGAAATATTTCATTCCACAATATTCATCAAGAGTCAAAGTTTCTTCCAGAACTATGAATGGGATTTAGGAGACCTATATGAACATGGTTTCCTCAATGGTTTTGTTCTAGGACAAAATCCCTCGCAGACAGACTACCTGGGTATTGATGTGGAAAGTCTCAGATTACTTCCTCCTAATGTCTGCAATGAGATAAGGAGATGGTACGAACGACATGGAAGTGTCAATGTTTGGATTGATTCTATCTTTCCAGAATGGACACAATATTATCTGAACGTTTACCCTCCGATACATCTGATCCGGATTATCCCTTCGTCCTGTCTTTCTTCATGGAAGCTTGCTCATTGGACATCAAGACCAAAGCCCAGGAAATCTTTTGGCAATGACAACCTCTTTCCAGAAGCCCTATCATCAAGACACACCTACATGATCAGAGCTTTTTCAGTAGATAACGTCCGCAGAAGCCTGAAATGCAATACAAATGATCAAGCTTGGAGACGATTCACCACCATAGAGGAATCATCCAGATGTATCATACAAGGATACAACAAGATCAATTTCCCTCATAGCCTTTCTGCTAGGATCATCAATGGTGATATCCCTATGACCCACAAGGCTAAGACTCAGTGGGAAGAATGCCGGTATGAGGATGACCCTCTAGAAGATCTCCAGCCTCATGATTATTTCCCGTAATCATGATTGTTTGTCTTTTGCTTTCAATAATTCATGCTTTAGACAGCATGATTGGTGTGCTTTTATCTTTATGCCTTTGTCATGCTTTAGCATATTTGCTTTAGCATCTTTTCTTTTGCTTTTGCTTTTGTAAAAGTAGATTCCTTGCTTTAGCTTTTTGCTTTAGTTAAATGAGTGGTCTTTATTTGATCCTATCCATTTGGTGCGGGGTATTGTCCCACCAAATATGCTTTATGTTTCCTCTCCTCCATCTATATAAGGAGTGAGGTTTTCAGTTTGTAATCAAGTTGGGTTTTTCATAAACCTTAATAAATAAAATTTTAGTTTACTTACTCTCTCATGTTTTGCTAAATAACTCTTAGGTTATCTCTCAAAGCACGATGAAGTCTTCCCTCCGCTACTATTACTTATCTATGAGTATTCAGTTCACCTCTATCTATCTCTATGAGTATGCTCTTCACTCGCCACACCGGTGGATATTGTGAATCAGAAATAGTTGGAAAAACAACCATTGATCATTGTCTTAGGAGGTCTCCTCTGTGAGTCCTGTTCACCCGAAGTGTGGGCGCCGAGGCCATAAGTGCCGTTTATGCCCTTTAATGTGGTGGTAGGGACGTAGCAGAGAGAAACCCGAGGTTTTGGTATCAGAGCCAGAGCATTTACTGTTCACGGAGGTGGTAAAATAGTGGATTTGTAGTAGTGGTTGTGGTGAAGTTCTCTTCTCTGGCTCCTTAGGGGATGACCCATTCGGACCTTGCTTTAGCCCAGAATGAATGCAACCAGTTACTACAACAATGATTGATTAAGCCCACAACTTATGATTGGGCTTCAAAGCCTTTTATGTGGAGAAGCGCTTTGAGAAGGCACGTGGAAAGAAACGTCTGGTGATAGACTACAAGCCTCTCAACGCTTTCTTGAAAGATGATAAGTTTCATTTGCCCAAGATCAACTCACTGTTTTTCCATATCCGAGAAGCCCACATCTTCTCAAAGTTTGATCTCAAGGCAGGTTTTTGACAATTGGGTATAAGCCCAAAAGAAAGGCCCAAAGCAGCCTTTTGCATACCCAATGCTCATTACCAGTGGAAAGTCTTGCCTTTTGGCCTCAAGGTAGCGCCATCACTATTTCAGAAGGCAATGACAAAGATCTTTCAGCCAATAATGCATCACCCGCTGGTCTACAATGATGACTTGCTTCTTTTCTCAATAGATGTTGAGTCATACTACCAGTTATCACGACATTTATGGCACATCAAAGATCTTTTCCCAAAGAAGTCCAAAACTTTACAGAAGCGATCCCCATTATGGATCTCCACTCAAGCAACATCTGTAAAGCTGTTTGAATGATTCCTGAAAAGCTTCAAGTTCTCTCGACAAAAGATCTTGCAGGATAATGAACTTGCCTCTTTACGTCTTATCACCATGAAAGACTTTATTCTTATTATCCAAGCTTGGATAATAGAGGAGTTTCTTCTTAAAGAAGTAGTCAAAGGTTACAGTCTCTATAAAAAGAAGTTAATTACAGAGGGAGAGATTCATGAAATATATCAGGTCATGGAGAACATTCATGAAGAGTTTAATCTTAACAACAAAAAGATTAAAGCGGCAGTTCAGGAGAAATTCTCAAGATGGCGAGTCCCAATAAGAGCCGTCATTGATCCAACTTTCATAAACAACATTAAAGATCAATTTTATGAAAGTCTGTTTGATCATCCTGATTCAACACTCCCCAATGGGATTTCCGAAGAAATCCTAGGCACTCCGTCATCATGTTTTCGAAAATGGTGTTCTATTCTTAGAAGTATTTGGGATAAGAAGTCCGACGGAATGACTTAGTACAATGATGCTATTGTCAATTGTGGTTTTGAAATATTTCATTCCACAATATTCATCAAGAGTCAAAGTTTCTTCCAGAACTATGAATGGGATTTAGGAGACCTGTATGAACATGGTTTCGTCAATGGTTTTTTTCTTGGACAAAATCCCTCGCAGACAGACTGCCTGGGTATTGATGTGGAAAGTCTCAGATTACTTCCTCCTATTGTCTGCAATGAGATAAGGATATGGTACGAACGACATGGAAGTGTCAATGTTTGGATTGATTCTATCTCTCCAGAATGGACACAATATTATCTGAACGTTTACTCTCCGATACATCTGATCCGGATTATCCCTTCGTCCTGTCTTTCTTCATGGAAGCTTGCTCATTGGCCATCAAGACCAAAGCCCCAGAAATATTTTGGTAATGACAACCTCTTTCCAGAAGCCCTGTCATCAAGAGACACCTACATGATCAGAGCTTTTTCAGCAGATAACGTCCGCAGAAGCCTGGAATGCAATACAAATGATCAAGCTTGGCGACGATTCACCACCATAGAGGAATCATCCAGATGTATCATACAAGGATACAACAAGATCAATTTCCCCCATAGCCTTTCTGCTAGGATCATCAATGGTGACATCCCTATGACCCACAAGGCTAAGACTCAGTGGGAAGAATGCCAGTATGAGGATGACCATCTAGAAGATCTCCAGCCTCATGATTATTTCCCGTAATCATGATTGTTTGTCTTTTGCTTTCAATAATTCATGCTTTAGACAGCATGATTGATGTGTTTTATCTTTAAGTCTTTTTCATGCTTTAGCATCTTTTCTTTTGCTTTTGCTTTTGTAAAAGTAGATTCCTTTGCTTTAGCTTTTTGCTTTAGTTAAAGGAGTGGTCTTTATTTGATCTTATCCCTTTGGTGCGGGGTCCTGTCCCACCAAAGATGCTTTGTGTTTCCTCTCCTCCATCTATATAAGGAGTGAGGTTTTCAGTTTGTAATCAAGTTGGGTTTTTCATAAACCTTAAGAAATAAAATTTGAGTTTACTTACTCTCTCATGTTTTGCTAAGTAACTCTTAGGTTCTCTCTCAAAGCACGAGGGAGTCTTCCCTCAGCTACTATTACTTGTCCATGAGTTTTCAGTTCACCTCTATCTATCTCTATGAGTATGCTCTTCACTCGCCACACCGGTGGATCTTGTGAATCAGAAAATAGTTGGAAAAACAACCCTCGATCCTTGTCTTAGGCGGTCTCCTCTGTGAGTCCTGTTCACCCGAAGTGTGGGCGCCGAGGCCAGGAGTGTCGTTTATGCCCTTTAATGTGGTGGTAGGGACGTAGCAGAGAGCAACCCGAGGTTTTGGTATTTTTCTTTTTATCATCTGATCTTTGAGATGTTGTTTGCTAGTACTTTGATTAAAAAAGCTTTTTATCTTAATTAGTGTTTGGAAAACTAAGACAATAATTCTTTTGAAGAAGTAATTTTTTATGTGATATAACATTCTGAACTTGTCAAAAACAAAAATATACATCCTAAACTTATATGCCAGATGAGATTGTTGTTGTTGATTCAAAGTTCAATATGCACGCATCATATTGAACTTTAACTATAATGTTATTTTTATTCATATTGTACATAATTATTATATTATTTGTATATGCATGTATTTGATACTAAATCCGTTCTCTTTACAATCCTTAGTGGTTTTCCTGGTCTCCTAAAAAGGAGGCGTTGAGATCCGTGAATCTAACGGTATAATGGAATGATACTTTTCTCATGAAGGTTTTGGCCTAGCATTATCTAAGGTTGCCACAAACAAGGAGATTCCAGTTGGATTTATACCAGATATTTTTTTTTTCTTTCATAAGCAACATGTCTTATTGTTTTCTGTTTATTTTTTAGAATTTGAATGGAATATAGTAAATAGAAACGTCTAACTTACATAGTTTGATGTTCAAACTTGTATTGTCTTGTGAGATTTAACACGACTTCATCATTGTCTTTTTCTTTATCACTAGAGGTAATATTATCTCATTTTCTCACAAATGACTTCAGGGCTAATCTCTTCTTATTCTTTTCTTCTTCTTTCCTTAGGTCCATATTGAGCTCCATCTCATATTCCAACATTTTCCAACTAAATCATCTAATTTTGACATTATTTAATTCCTTAATAAAGGATGTGCAAAACCTATATTCTTTAGGGAGTAACCTAAGAATTTTCTTTACTTGATTACTAGAGTCAATGTTTTTTCCTAAAGCACTAAGTTGATTCACAATCATTGTGAACCTAGAAATCATATGCTCAATTTCTTCACCGGCTTCCATTTTGAAACTATTTAACTCACACATGAATCAGTTGATCTTTGACTCCTGGACTTGGATTATGCCTTCATTGACCATTTCTAAAGTCTTCCACAATTCATATGCATTTCCAAACTCTGAAGCTTGTTAATTTGACTCCGATCAATTGCACAAAGAAGATAGTTGAGTGCTTTAGCATTTAAGGATGTTTCCATGTATTCCTCATTGATCCATTCAAAGTGAGGCTTCGGAAACTCCATCTCATTGTTATCCATCTTCATTGGCATTCTTCTACCTTGTGTGATTACTTTGAAGGATTGCAACACCTAGAAGGTAGTTCAACATCCTCATCTTTGAATACCTATAATCGATTCCATTGTAGAAAGGAGGTCTTCTGGTTGAAAATCCATCGACAATATTTGATTAGTTGCTTGTAGAAGCCATGATCGATTCTCAGACGATTAAGTCTTTGTTGAGAATAACTCTCTCTAATACCAATTGAAATTAGCTACAAGCATACTCAAGTGGGGGGTGCATTCGGTAATGACCTAAATATACATAAATAAAAATTCTTGTCGATTTTACACTACTAAGCTATTAATTTTACCAATTAAACTTATTAATCAATTTCTCAATCACAAGCTATGCTAAATAATATGGAAAGATAATATTAAACTTATGATGAAATAAAGAGATAAAGTTAGAGAAATTTACACTAGTGTTTTATAATGATTCGGCCAATAATGCATACATCCACTTCCCCAAGCCGCGCTTGAAGATTTTCACTTAGTTGAATCTACAACTTACACCTAGTTTTTTGTGGCTCACCCGCAACCAAGAGTTTTATCCTCTAGGTTCACTCCAAACCTTTACACAAGAGTTTCTCATGGCCCACTGTTAAACTCTCTACACAAATTTCCTTTTTGAGTATACCCATTTAACAAGGGTCTTCTCAACCACAAGTGTTTGATATTAAAGTTTGAAATACAACTTGGGCACTCACGAAGATAATGAAGATTTAATGTGAGTTGCTAACCCATGAAAACTAAGCTCTCTAAATGATATGAAGATTTAGTGTATGAGCTTGAGTATGAGTGTATGATGATGAAGGTTTTGTTTACTCTATGTTTTTGCCTTAGAGAAATTTTTTGAAGGTGCAAGAGTTGGGGGAAAAACGAACTTGGGGCTCAATATATAGTGAAGGTGTAAACTGCCCCCAACAGATCTGTCTGAGATCGGTATGCCGATCTGCAGAAGCTGGTATGCGGGTCTGCCAAAGTGTAACGGCTATATTACCATTGAAGATTCAAGCTCTATACCAGATTACTGACTGGCATGGAGTTTGGTATGCCGGTGTGCTTACAGGTATGGGAATCGGTATGGTCCGTGCCAATTTCTGAGAGCATGTAAGATATAAGGGTTGACCGGTATGAAGACCGATATTCCCTATGTCAGTTCCAATAACTATGCAAACTCCAGAGTGATCAGTATGGGTGGCCGGTATAAAGTAGTCTGGTTCCAGAGGCGATGAAAAACTGTTTAAAATATAGCAGAGGCACCGGTATGCCAGTGTGGAGATCAGTATGCCAATCTCAGTGCCAAAATATCAGGATTTGAAAGTTAAAATCATTTTGCACATGACCCTAATGCATCGATATGAATGTGCATATGTCCTATGAGCTTAGAGACTTAAATTAACAACCCACTTATAAAGAAAGCCATAAACTAATACTACACAAGATATTCTTCGTTTGTCGCTTGAGTTTTCACATTCATTGCTCTTCACCACCAATGTGCTTCAACATATTTTTTGTAATATCCGCTAATGCACGTCGAAGACTTCTAGTGTTGCATCATCAAAATCCATCTTGAGAATATGTCGCTAACATATACTAATGTCCCAAAGTTAGAACATGTTCTGTTCCCAGTCTTGCATACGATTGTATCATCTCTTGTGGTGTAGTTCCTTTTTACGTAGTATTCTTTTTTGTTAGGGGTAGTTTTGACTAAGTTTATTAAATAATATATGTCAAAGCCTTTGGTTGCAGTGGGTTAATTTTCAATGCACTTATCCAGGAGGTGTTAAGTAAGTTATTGAGTATGTTTCTGAATGATGGGAATTAGGGTTCTTACATTTTTATTAAAGAAGTCATACTTTTAACAAAGAGCATGTGGTTACTGAGGTGAATAAGTTCGTGAATGTTGTGATGCAGCCTTGTGAGAGACGTAATGCAATGCAACGTGTATATGATGAAGATTAACGTTTCTTTAGATCACTTAAGCAGGTAAATTATAACACGTTTCTCAGATTGCAGTGATTTCTAGAAGAGTCAAGTGCCATGATATCTCATGGATGTTTTAAGGTTGTGGAAATATATAATATTTTGATTCAAGGGCTTCTTGCAACTGGGTCATGCAAATATTGGAGATCAGGTCACATCAAAAGAAGTTGTATATTATCCATGTTAAATTTGTTGCTGATACTTTTTGTGATCGTAAAAGTTAAAATTGAGGTTTGTTAGGTGTTTTATTTTGATACTATGTTTTACATTATTAGTTAGAATGTGCAATTGATTTCTAACTTTTAACCTCTTAATTTTGTCATTCGTAGGTTTTAAAGTGTTTGAATCAGTTTGTTTAGAATTTCCCTGGCCTTACATAAAGTGAATATATTTATGGGTGAGTTCGCTTTAGTAGGTTTTCTTATTACAAATTTTAAGATCTAACCCATGATTCTTCTTGTTGTAGTTGTTGTGAGACCATTATAGTAAACATTTGTTTATTTTTTTTGTATTGCCCGCAACAACCTGGCAGCTTTGGCCTTTGAGTGTGGTTATAATGTCATGAAATATATTCACGATATATTGTTACAAATGTCAATATTCTTAAAAAATAATGTAAGTTTAAAAAATATTTTAAAATAGAAAAATAATTAATTTTTTCTATGAATAACTCCTGATTAATGGTCAATTTAATTTAAGGGAATTGATAACTACACCGAGGATAATCTTTAGAAACTTTGGGATCAATGGACTACATATATTGTCAAGTTAATAACAACCTATAACTATGATGTAATCTTCTTTTCTATTATAATGTAAGTATAGTATTCTTACAATAGTTGTCTTCAAGAATTCCAAAGTATTCATATTGGTAGTATAGTTTCATCTTGAATGTTTACTAGGTGTATAATAATTTAGTGAAGGAGTTTTATTGCGGAAATCCGATAACGCAGCGGAAAAGTGGAAAATCAAAATTTTTCGATTTCAAAACTTTTTCTCGGATTAATTAAATAAACTTATTTATTTAATTACCCAATTATCAAATTATGAAACATTACACAACAAATCATATTTTTGTGTAATTACTGAATTACCCCTAAACTTTGCATTTTGTTCATTTTAGTCCGAAATGGTTCGAAACAATTTTGGATGATTCTAAATCATTACATATATGAATTTAACATGTCCCACATATTGAAATTTAAATTGCAACAAAAAATCCTAAAATAATATCCCTTGGCCGAGAGCCTCCTTGGAGGGCAAATTGTGCATTTTTCACTTTACATGTTCAAAACACATGAAGATGAAATCCAATCAACCCAATATTTTACATGCATCATATACACATCCAAATACACCATATAAATAAAAAGCCCCAAATTTGGAAGTGGTCGTAAACCCTAATTTTTCAATTTCATCAAATTGGACAAATTAAACCAAATTAGCAAAATCCAAGACTTCAATCATGTTTCTTCCATTCCAATCAAGCCTCACCACAATGAAACAACTATAGAACAAATCTAGGTCATTTCAGAGTGGGTCAATAACTTTAGATTAGCAACAAGTTTCTAAAACCATTAAAAGAATACTTGTTAACATATTTGAAGCATTCTTTGAGCTTTATACATACTCAGCCCATTCCAAAACTTCCATCCTCCAAAAATACAAAGAATAAAGAATAGAAAAACATAAGAACATCACAAGATGAAGCCCACAATAAGAGGAACATTTTTCTCTCTAATGGAAGATTGGAAATACTTACTTAAATCCAAGCTTTTTCTTTGTTTTTCTTTTCTTTATCTCAAGCTTCTTTTTCTTTTCTTTAATGGAGTTTTGGTAAGGTTTTGACTTAATGAAACCCTAAAAGAAACAAAACAATTTATACTAAAAATTTTAGCCCTTGGCCGAAAATTGTATATGGCAAAATATCATGATATTTGTTTTTTGTTTCATTTAATTACAACTTGTCCACTTGGTAAATTGATCATTACACCTTTAATGAATAATTCAAACAAGTCAACAATTGCAACTAAGTCATTAAATACAATATCATAACCTAAAATATTCATACTTTAATTAATTTAATCATTTAACAATTAAATAATTAATTAATTAATTAATTAAATACAAATATATATTAAATATATGTATTATATTTACAATAAATATCAAATACATATATATTTATGATATTAGTCAAATATCTCAATTTGACAATTAATTAATGTGTATTTGAATTAATCTAGCATTAAATGCAAATACACAAAAATTAAGGAAATGACTATCGGGTTCCTACACATGTATTTTGCGTTTAACCTTTAAAAAACTTTATAAATAATCAACATTATTTATAAATATTGCCATAGTGCTCTACGAGTATATTTCATTAGTGAGACTCTCTAGATTCAGGCATATCCGTCACGAAATCTAATTCTGTGTCCATAATTTATCCACCCGTAAATTATGACGATCACGGATAAACTCGCTGAATCATACAGGTCGAGGTCATGGCAAATGTATAATTCCTCCGTTACAGGTATCCGGATATATCCCAGAGATATAGATGTAAACGTCAAATCTCTATAGGGATTAACCCGTCGACGTCTCTATTAGCAATCTCAAAAAGAACATTTAGAACTAGCTTCTAAACTGTACCACGGGCCCATGGTTTTTATCTGATTGTTAATCATATGGACTATATATGCTCTGATACACAGAACCGACGGATCCTATCTCGGTACACAAATGACACCCTGAGGATCTATCCACACCCAACGAACAGGTGGAGGTCTGATCTAAATATATCGGTGACGTGACTGCCATCTAAGTATGGAAGATGTCTCATGTGCCCACAGTGGGATCTCAAGTCGAAGAATCACAAGTGCTACTCAACCCGATAAGATTCTTATTGTCGTTCAATGTTTATCCGCTATAAACACCTACACGTCTATACTAGTCTCCAAGACTTATGGTTCATTGAGAAACCATTGAATCATATATTCTAGTATATGACATGTACCGGTCTCAACAGGTTTACTATACTGACCAAGTAGTGCAAACCTTGATTATGAACTGTCTGAGAATGACAACGTCATGATACAACTCAATGTCAGTTGCGACGCTTTTGCAACAGCATCATGACTAGTCATTCCAAGGTCATTACGTCTTTACCATATTAAGAGATATATTATATTATAGAAACTGCATATATTATTCATAATAATAACGTTTTACAGAAGTATTCTCAAAGAAATACAACCAGGAATTGGCGCTTTGAGCACCAACCCCAGTAAAAACTCTCACTTGCTCTAGTTCCAATAACGATTGTATCTAATACCCATCGACTCCACGTGTTTATCAAACAACTTCGGAGGTATGGCCTTCATCAGCTGCTACATTATCTTCACTCGGTACCTTACACACGACAATATCCCATCGCGACCTAATCTCTCAAATGATGTGGTACTTGCGTTCCACATGCTTCAACTTCTGATGCGCCCTCGGTTCCTTTGCTTGCGCAATGGCTCCAATATTATCACAGTATAACAGAATCGCATTCTCGATACTTGGGACAACTCGTAATTCTGTGATAAAGTTCTTTATCCACACAGCCTCTTTTGCATCTTCAGAAGTTGTAATATATTCCGCCTCAGTGGTGGAATCTATTGTTGATCCCTGTTTGGAACTCTTCCAACAAACTGCACCTCCGTTAAGGGTAAATACGAATCCAGATGTAGACTTTCTATCATCGAGATTCGATTGGAAATCGGAATCCGTATACCCGTTAACTTGCAGTTCGTTTCCTCCATAAATTATTAACTAATCCTTAGTACCTTTAAGATACTTTAGGATATGTTTAATGGCCATCCAATGGTCATTACCTGGATTGGACTGATATCGACTAGTTACACTAACAACGAAACTGATATCGGGCCTCGTACATAACATGACATACATTATGCTACCCAAACATGAAGCATAAGGTTGGTTAAACATTCTAACCTTCTCATCTTCTGTTTGTGAACTCATCTTCTTTGAAAGATGAATCTCATGTCTGAACGGTATGTTTGTTGTCTTACAGTTATCAAAATTATACCGTTCCAATATTTTATCTATGTACGTTGATTGGGATAACCCAATCAGCTTCCTTTGTCTATCTCTATAGAGTTTTATCCCTAAAACATAGGAAGCTTCTCCCATGTCCTTCATGGAGAAATTCTTATAGAGGTACGCTTTGACACTTTTTAACATACCTAAATCATTCCCAATGATTAGGATGTCATCAACATATAGGACTAAAAATACGACCATGCTCCCACTGGCCTTCTGATACACACACGATTCTTTCGAATTCTTAAGAAAACCAGACGATCTAATAATCTCGTCGAATCGAAGATTCCAACTTCGTGAAGCTTGTTTAAGTCCATAAATGGACTTCTTAAGCTTACACACCATACCCGAGTTTTCGCTGAACGCAAAACCTTCCGGCTGTTCCATATAGATTTCTTCATCAAGAAATCCATTTAGAAAAGCCATTTTGGCATCCATTTGCCAAATCTCGTAGTCATGATATGCAGCTATAGAGAGCAAAATCTGAATCGAATTAAGCATTGCTACTGGTGAAAAAGTTTCATCGTAGTCGACGCCAGGTCACTGCGTGTAACCTTTTGCTACCAGTCGGGCCTTGTAAGTTTCAACCTTACTGTCAGGCCCGCGCTTCCTATTGTAAACCCATTTATAACTGATAGGAACAATTCATTCGGGAAGCGGAACCAAGTCCCAAACTTGATTCTCATGCATTGAGTCTAACTCGAATTTCATGGTACTTTGCCATTTCACGGAGTCGATGTCCAACATCGATTCTCTATAGGTGAAAGGATCAGTCTCTTCTACTAAGAGAACATCTAGACTCTTTTCTTGTATCAAATACAAGCGTTCAGGAGGTCTAGATACCCTTTCTGACCTACGGAGTGTGTGTGTTGAAGGTCCTTCATTTACTTGAACTTTAGGTTCCTCTGTTGGTTCAATGTTTTCAGGTAGGACTTCTATGATTACCACCTTCTGACAAAAATTATACTTCTAGAAATTTTACGAAGCAAGCTACGAACACATTTCGATGCTCGGTATCATATAACAGATATCCCCTCGTATTTGAAGGATATCCGAAAAACCTAAACGTTTACTCTCGAGGCGAAAGCTTATCTTGCTGAGTCACCCTGACATAGACAGGACAACCCCAAACCTTAATGTAACTAAGATTTGGTCTCCTACCGAACCATATCTCATACGGAGTCCTAGGAACAGCTTTTGAAGGAATCTTATTCAAAAGATGTGCAGCTGTTAAAAGAGAGTAGCCCCATAAGTAATAGGACAAATATGTGAAACTCAACATCGATCGGACCATATCCAATAAAGTCTGATTTCTCCTCTCAGACACTCCATTGTGCTGTGGAGTACCTAGAGGAGTATATTGAGCGAGAATCTCATTCTCCTTCATATAATCCATGAACTCACTGCTCATATATTCGTCGCCTCGATCGGATCGAAGGTATTTAATATATTGACCAGTTTGTTTTTCTACTTCATTTCGGAACTGTTTGAACTTTTCAAAGGTTTTCGATTTATGTCACATCAGATAGACATAACCGTACCGTCATTGATCATCGGTAAAGGTAACGAAGTACAAATAACCACTGTGAGCAGTCTGACTTAGTGGACCATATACATCAGAATGTAAGAGTTCCAGTAAGTTAGTGGCGCGGTGTCCAACACCAGAAAATGGGGTTTTGGTCATCTTACCCTGAATACAGGATTCACAAGTTGGATAGGATTCATTGGTAAGATCTTGTATCAAACCATTCCTAACCAATTGGGTAAGGCGTTTAACGCCTATGTGACCCAGCCGCATATGCCAAAGTTCAGTATTATTAATTACAGGTAAACTACGTTTATTAACTCCAGTATTTAAAATATCTTTTGAAGTTTGCAATGTATAATGACCATGCTGGTTTGGACAACAAAGGATTTGAATATTACTTTTATCATATAAATACAAAGAACAGTTCTTAATATTAATACGAAAGCCTTCTGTATCCAATACAAAAAGTGATATAATATTAGCTACACATCCAGGTACAAAATAACAATCATTTAACAAAAGTGTCACTTTCAGCAAAGAGATCTCGCATACTCCTACTGCAACTGCATCCAGTGAGTCTCCACTCCCGAACCGCAACTGCATCTCTCCAGGCTTCAGTTTCCTACTTTCCTCCAGCACCTGCAACGAATTGCAAATGTGAATAGGACAAACAGAATCTAAAATCCAGGTGGATGTAACGGCTTCACAAGCCAAAGATATATCAATAACTGGGAAAATAAATGTACTTGATGTCGATGCTCTCTCCCTCCTCAGCTGGGCAATGTAGTCAGGACAGTTTCTTTTCCAGTGCCCGACTTTGTTGCAGTGATGGTATTTGTCTTCAGAAGCCCTCTTGGGCTTTGCTATCTTTGCATGTGGTTGAGGACCGAGACCCTTCTTCTTCTTCCCTTTCTTCTTCTTTCCCTTTGACCAAATCTGGGAAGAAGCAGAAAGTGAAGTAGGTCTTGGAGGACGAGTCGGTACTCTCTTTTTGAGGTCATCTTCCGCCGTGAGAAACATCCTATGCAGTTCTTGGTAGGTACAGATAATTCCGTTCATGTTGAAGTACATCACGAACTAGCGATAAGAAGCTAGGAGCGAACCAAGAATGACACTCCTACCGAGAATGTCATTGACCGGTGCTTACACACGCGTATAACGCAAGCACACGTATCGTTCAAGTAGTATAAAAATATTGATCCCACGAAGACTTAATTCCTACTGTTGTTATTAATTGTTGAATCTATTTATTTACAAATATCTAATTAAAGGGAGAAGAAAATGATTGTTTGATTGGTTGGTTGAATGTGGTTTTCCTTAATTAAAATAAATAAAATAAACAAAAGAAAATACTAAGGAAAATAAAAAAAGACTCAAAGATCTATGGTTGTGAATCTTTCTAATATCTTTAAAAAGATGAAGTGGTTATTTCATGGTTGTGTAATAAATCAGTTTACTAACTTAGAACACTAAATTATGCGAAAGCCTCTGTCGATGGTCAGACGCAAATACTCAGTTTAACCCAATTGAACCATATGTCTATGTCAACCAAATTATCTGGATTCATTAAGTTTAAGTTCCAATTATGGCTACCCCCGCCCGACAGGTATATGTCTATCCTGTAAGGAAATCTATTAAAGGATTATCTATCCTCAAGGAAGATCGTGGGCTATTAAGTTTAAGGCTGAAACCTAAAATTCTTTTGTCAAGTTTATTTTAGATTTACCACATCAATCTTATTGGTGATCAGACAACAGGAAGCATTAAGCTTAAGACTTAATAAGTAAACCTTTAAATTACCCAAACTATAAAATAACCCCTTATAAAACGGTGATATTAGAATTCATCACAACCCCAGATAACTAACTTAGTTACGACACATGACTAGGGCTAGTAAAAACTTAAATAAAATAAAAGACATAAAGTAAAATGCTGAAAAGTAAATTACTGAAAAGTAAATGACGGAAAATAAATGCTGAAATTAAATACTGAAAACTAAATTGCTGAAAGTAAATTGTTGAAAAGTCAATTGCTGAAAGTAAATTGCTGAAAGTAAATTACTGAAAAGTAAATGCTGAAAGTAAATTGCTGAAAAGTAAATTGCTGAAAAGTAAATTGTTGAAAAGTAAATAAAGTAAAAGTACAATAAAAGAAAATGCTGAGGTAAAATGATCCACTTTTATTACTTCTATTTTAGATATCTCCCTTAATATAATATATTAACTTTGCATGATAATTACCAACCAGCCATATAGGTGGTATCCAGATTAAGTCAAATTAATAATTAATTACCAACCGACCAATCAAGCGGTATCCAGTTTAGTCAGGTTAAAACCAATTTAAATAATTACCAACCGACCAATATGGCGGTATCCTCGTTAAGCCAGGTTTTAACTAGTTTATATATTATAATTAAGGGAGATTAATCTAAATTTTAATAATAAAAGTTTTACCTTTTACCCCAGCAAAGGGGAGTTACCTCCTCATTACTGAAAAGTAAAAACTGAAAATTAAAGAAAGAAAAGTATTGTGCGTAAAAGTAAATTGCGGAAAGTAAAAACTGAAAAGTAAAGAAAAGAAAGTGCGAAAGCGGAAATTAATTACTGAAAGTTATAAATAAACAAACAAGATACAATCTTCTTAGTATTCTTAAGGAATTCCTTAGAAGAAAGTATGAATTTACAAATGAAATGGCTTGGTATTTATAGGCAAAATTTTGCCTCCATCAAATCATCCACCAAATCCATTATTAATTGCTCCACTAATTGCTCCACCAAATCCATTATTAATTTCTCCACTAATTGGTTATCATTTTTGGTGGTGATTTGATAATTTTTATTATTTATTTATTAATTTATTTTTTTCTTTGAAAATGATTGAAAATGACTTTAATAATTACACACAACACACTTGTGGATGGTTCATCAATTTCGGGCATGAAATATTCAGAATTCGAAATTATTTTGTCTTTAAAAATTGTAGCTCTTTGAGTATTGTTTAATTTGGAACTTGAATCAGCTCAATCCGATATCGGAGTAAATAATTATGCCCAAAATACGACAGATGCGCAAAATTGGAATTTCCAAAACTGCACTTCGTTAAAACGCCCTTTCAAGTTTCCAATCTCCAAAATTAATATGTCAAGTCCAATTTTTGCCCTTATTGGACCCATATTTCGTCCTAAATGATTTCATTGTGTCCCAATATTATTTTATCTGCAAAATAAACTAAAACACATCAAAACATTCATCAAACCTGAGAAACTAAACAAAATATTAAGTAAAAGGGGCGGTAAATATTGATATATTTTCCGCTCATCAGTCATTCAAAATGAGATTATATTGCCTCAGTTGATCGATCAAATCGATCATCTGAAGAACATGTGGGCTAACAGCTTGCCCCTCATCCAACCGCGCATGGAACAATTCCATTGCGACCTTATGAACAACAACTTGTTCTTGGTTCTCAAACGATTGTCTTAATCGAGTCATCATACTATACGCATCTGACATGCCATAGTATTGTTTCTTGAGCTCCGGTGAAAGCGAACTTAAGATGTATGATTTAACTTTTAAATCATCATTCTTCCAAGCTTCGAAGACTTCACGTTCTTCCGATGTAGCATCTTCTGCTATAGCAAGGGGCAGTGGACCCTCAAGAACATATCCCAACGTCTCGGAGTCGAGGACAATCCTCAAATCCAATTCCCAATCGGCAAAGTTATAAGCGCCTTTGAGTTTTTTCGCATCAAGCATATGCACAAACTGATTAGTGGATGGTGCCGCCATCGCAAATCTATCATATAGATCACGAAAAACGGTTAGCAGAAATTAAACAGTTTCATATAATATCATAAGCATAAACTAGATCATGGATTTTTAATCTAAAAATGCCCCTCCCACTAAATCATGCAATATTGTAATCCCCAAACATTATACAAAGATTTAATAATTAAATTAAATACAAATAGTGAAAAGTGGATCCCGTGAATATATTTCAGCTCACAGCAGAGGCACGGTCTCGCCTACGTATATTCATCAGTTAGACAACTCATTTGTCAATCACTCACTGGTGACTCCTGGGTTTCCGGTCCTGGTCGTTTCTCGTTGTCGCTACTAAGGCAGGCCCACAAGGAGACGTACCAAGGTTAAACTCGTCAATGATAAACTCAAGTTACTTGCGTAACCCGACAGCTGGGGCACGTTCAAGTTTCCGCTTTCGCTTGAATTTATCTAGTATCTTATATACATCCGGTATAAATAAATCTCTATCAGCTATACCCTCACAGCAGAGGCACGATCTCGGATGTAGTCACTGAGAAATATTCATAAACCGTATTGACAAGACGGACCACATAACATGCATCAAATATATAATTACATTTAAATCTTATTAATTATGGATTTTCCGCTAAGAGTCATACACCCTAAATCTAATCAAATTAGATTAAAACATGCATGTATAAAGTTAAGAAAACATTATTAAACATTGAATTTAAAGGGCTAATCATATTAGGGGGCCTAGAATCAGACTCTCTCTGATACCATTTTGAATGGGTTTTATTGCGGAAATCCAGTAACGCAGCGTAACAGTGGGAAATAAAAATTTTCCGATTTCAAAAATACTTACTTAAATCCAAGCTTTTTCTTTGTTTTTATTTTATTTGTCTCAAGCTTCTTTTTCTTTATTTAATGGAGTTTTGGTAAAGGTTTTTGACTTAATGAAACCCTAAAAGAAACAAAACAATTTATACCAAAAATTTTAGCCCTTGGCCGAAAATTGTATATGGCAAAATATCATGATATTTATTTTTTGTTTCATTTAATTACAACTTGTCCACTTGGTAAATTGATCATTACACCTTTAATGAATAATTCAAACAAGTCAACAATTTCAACCAAGTCATTAAATAAAATATCATAACCTAAAATATTCATACTTTAATTAATTTAATCATTTAATAATTAATTAATTAATTAAATACAAATATATTGAATATATGTATTATATTTACAATAAATATCAAATACATATATATTTATGATATTAGTCAAATATCTCAATTTGACAATTAATTAATGTGTATTTGATTTAATCTAGCATTAAATGCAAATACACAAAAATTAAGGAAATGACTATCGGGTTCATACACATGTATTTTGCGTTTAACCTTTAAACGACTTTATAAATAATCAACATTATTTATAAATGTTTCCCTAGTGCTCTACGAGTATATTTCATTGGTGAGACTCTCTAGATTTAGGCATATCCGTCACAAAATCTAATTTCATGTCCATAATTTATCCACCCGTAAATTATGACGATCACGGATAAACTCGCTGAATCATACAAGTTGAGGTCATGGTAAATGTATAATTCCTCCGTCACAGGCATCCGGATATATCACAGAGATATATATGTAAATGTCAAATCTCTATAGGGATTATCCCGTCGACGTCTCTATTAGCAATCTCAAAACGAACATTTAGAACTAGCTTCTAAACTGTACCACGGGCCCATGGTTTTTATCCGATTGCTAATCATATGGACTATCTATGCTCTGATGCACAGAACTGACGGATCCTATCTCGATACACATAGGACACCTTGAGGATCTATCCACACCCAACGAACATGCGGAGGTCTGATCTAATAGATCGGTGACGTGACTGCCATTTTGTGGAAGATGTCTCATGTGCCCACAGTGGTATCTCAAGTCAAAGAATCACAAGTGCTACTCAACCCGATAAATTCTTATTGACGTTGGTGTACCATCTATTAGAATCTTTGGTGAGTCGGTAGTGTTATCCTCTATAAACACCTACACGTCTATACTATCTCCAAGACTTATGGTTCATTGAGAAACCATTGGAATCATATATCCAGTTACACATTACCGTCCAATAAACGGGTTTACTATCTGACCAAGTAGTGCAAACCTTTGACCAGAACTGTCCCTGAGAATGAGAACGTCATGAATACAACTCAATGTCAGTTGCGACGCTTTTGCACAGCAGCATTACGTCTTTAACCATTTACAAGATATTTCTATTAAGAGAACTGCTGTATTATGTTGGGAAGCGGCGGCGCGAGTGCGCAACGGAAAAAATAATTATGATGCCGCTTTCCCTTTGCCCAAGACCCATTTTTTTATTATTCTACAAGCCTAGGCATGTTACTATATATTTAGCATAAAACTCATAAAACATGCAAAGAACATAAACCTAAACATGCTAACTATCATAAGAACTCTAATTAAAATAAAGAAAGAAAAAAAGACTTACTTGAACCGTAGACTCCTCCAGTCCTCCCTCCAATCTACAAGCTTTTCTCGAACTCAGCAAGCTCTTCCACGTTCCAAAGAGCCACCCAAGTGTGTGGCCTCCAAAGATGCACACACCAAAGCCAAAACTCAACGGCAAGACTACGCCTTGAGTGCACGGTATTTTGCCCTTGGTGCTAGCCTAGGCAAATACCTCAAAACTTTTAACTCGAGGTTCCTCTAGTCAATTAGACTTAAGGATCCTCAAAATCAGTGGCTTACTCTTAAACTTTAGAGTTGTTCACTTATATAAACCCAAGATATGAAAGGTTTGGTGCAAAAATTTGTGAAGAATTCTTTGGGTTTATATAGTGCTCCAAAGACAACAAAATTAATTAAGAATCTGATGTGGGATAAAACTAAATTTAATCTAATAGCCATTGGATCTTGTTTAAGTGGTTTAATGAGATTATAAAACCCTAATAAGAGTTTGGGCCGAATTGGAATTCAAAACAAATAAAAATAAAAATAAAAAATTTACTATTCACGATTACTATTCACTATTTGAATAGTAATTTTTTTTTATTATTTATTTTAATTCCAATTCCCAAAGTGCCCCTATCGTCATTCACCAATCCCTAAGCCACTATGGAACCTCATAAATGATCTGTTCAATAATTAAACACATTGAACCATTTATGAACAATTCCTACAGCAATCATATATGTTAAATATGTACTGTGCATTGTTAACCATTGATTTCGACTTTGTTGTGTGTGACCTTTTGGGTTCCCCTCAAGTTGGACATGAAATGAATCGTGATAATATAATCGAACATAAATTATCCTCCGATCAGATGGTCGTTCGATTTCAATGACCAATGTTGACATCTAGCAACATACCAAGGCCCCCAAATGAGAAGGAAAGATATATATACCCATTATGTATGTGATTTACATATGATACGGTCCCTCGCCTCACTGTATCCCCACCTATTGACCTAGGGTACGGAAAGTGTCTACCCATATGGTCAAAGGTATGATGTTGATAGTGTCATGAATCGTGCTAACCCAAGAATCTCACATGATTCTTCCGCTGTGGCCACAGTCTCAAGCACTGATCACACATATCAACCCGCGAACTGGAATACTACTCTTATAAGAAAATATTATCCGAGAGAGTGGCGATTCTCTGTTGTATCTTTACAAACTTCATGTGTTTCAACAAATGACCCAATCATACCCTTATGACCGGATCTTTTGAACCGGGGAAGGAGAATGTCAAAGTTATTTGATCCACACATAAGATTGTAAAGACCTCAAGTCTAAGGACTAGTCATATAATCGATACATGAAAGTTCTCACAGACACATGGGATAAACACTCCATATGAAAACTTTCGGCGGTCAGTTCGATGGACACGAGCAACTCATGCATCCATGTGATACACCAAGCGGACGGATCTCCGCTAGTAGCCTATGAGATCGGCTACCCCACTTAAGGGCGGATCATATCATCATGCTAGTCTCTCCGCTTTGTGAACGCCCAGATTATTCACAAAACTATGACTAGGAACATTTAAGAGTAATGATTCTCATAAGGCGTGGAAGCCATCATCTTATTACTCCAAGGGCTTTATTACAGTGTTGATGATTCATATAAGTTATGTAAGACACGTATAATAAAGATTTCCATTTTATTAATTAATGAAAATATTACAAATACATGTACATATAGCCCATCCACAAGTTGGGTATAGGGCATATCCCTAACAATCTCCCACTTGCACTATAGCCAACTAGTATGAATCTGGACACCATACTCTCGGGTGTGCCTATCATGCTTTTGTTGAGTCAGCCCTTTAGTCAGAGAATCTGCAAGATTATCTTCTGTGGGTATTTTCTCTATAATAACTTCTTTTCTTTCTCTCAACAATCTCCCTGATGAGATGAAATCGCCTGAGTACATGCTTGGATTTCTGGTGGGACCTTGGTTCCTTTGATTGAGCAATGGCGCCCGTGTTGTCACAGTACATCGTGTGACCCATTCTTTATCGCGGGAAGCACTTCCAGCTCCGTGATGAACTTCTTTATCCAGACTGCTTCTTTAGCTGCCTCAGATGCTGCAATATACTCGGCTTCAGTGGTGGAGTCCGCTGTAGTTGACTGCTTTGAGCTTTTCCAACTGACAGCACCGCCATTCAAAGTAAACAGATATCCTGTTTGCGATCTGCTGTCATCCCTATCGGTCTGAAAGCTCGCATCACAGTAACCAATGACTTTCATCTCAGAACAATCTCCGTATGTCAAAAACACATCCTTAGTTCTTCTCAGATACTTGAGGATTGTTTTGACAGCTGCCCAGTGTTGCTCACCAGGATTTTCCTGATACCTGCTCGTTATGCTAAGAGCATAAGAGACATCAGGTCTTGTACATAGCATGGCGTACATGATCGATCCTATTGCTGAAGCATAAGGGATCCTACTCATACGCTCTCTATCTGAAGGAGTATGTGGACATTGCTCCTTAGATAATTTGATTCCATGACAAGTAGGTAAATTACCTCTTTTGGAATCTTCCATTTTGAATCTTTTCAAAACTTTATCTATGTACGTAGATTGAGAAAGTCCTAACAACCTCTTAGATCTATTACGGTAGATCTTAATGCCGAGGATGTAGGCTGCTTCTCCCAAATCTTTCATGGAGAAATTCTGAGATAACCATTGCTTGGTGGCTTGCATCATGGGAATATCATTCCCGATTATTAATATGTCATCGACATATAATACAAGAAATACAACAGCACTCCCACTACTTTTCCTGTAAACACAAGGCTCGTCTACATTTTTGATGAAGTCAAATTTTTGATTGTCTCATCAAATCGTATATTCCAACTTCTGGAGGCTTGCTTGAGTCCATAAATGGATCGTTTAAGCTTGCATACTTTATTATGATCATCCTTAGATGCAAACCCCTCAGGTTGTGTCATATAGACTTCCTCTACGAGGTTCCCATTAAGGAAAGCTGTTTTGACATCCATCTGCCAAATCTCATAATCAAAGTGTGCAGCTAGTGCCAGTAAAATTCGAATGGACTTTATCATTGCAACAGGCGAGAAGGTTTCGTCATAGTCAATTCCTTGGATTTGTCTATAACCTTTCGCCACCAACCTAGCCTTATAGGTTTGGATGTTGCCTTCTGCATCAGTTTTACGCTTGTAAATCCACTTGCAGCCTATGGGTTTTATCCCTTCAGGTGCATCTACCAAGTCCCAGACTTGATTCTGATACATAGAGTCTATTTCGGATTTCATGGCCTCAAGCCACTTGACTGAATCAATGTCACGCATTGCTTCGTCATAACTGGTGGGATCGTCATTATCAATGACCTGATCATGTTCCTCATCAATATGGAAACCATATCTTTCAGGCTCATGTCTTTCCCTACCAGACCTTCTGAGTTCATAACCTTGTGGTTGTTCCGTCGCTGCCCTTTTGAGGGGCCTGGGGTTTAGTTCTATGTTAGTTTGTTCTTCTCGTACCTCATCGAGGTCAAGTCTACTCCCACTATATTTCTTGAGAAGGAATTCATTCTCTAGAAATTTAGCATTTCGTGAGACAAATGTTCTTTGTTCATTTGGGACGTAGAACACGTATGCTCTTGAGTTCAAGGCATATCCTACAAACTTACATTTAACTGCCCTATCATCCAATTTGTTAGTTTGTGTGAGCTTGACATATGCGTCACATCCCCAAACTCTTAGATAACTAAGACTAGGACGTTTCCCAGACCATAACTCATATGGTGTTTGACTAACAGTCTTGGAAGTAACTTGGTTTATTAGTAGTGTTGTAGTTTCTAAAGCAAGACCCCAAAATGAAAGAGGTAGATCCGTGCTGGCATCATTGATCGGACCATATCTAATAATTTCCGATTTCTCCTTTCGGAGACCCCATTTTGCTGTGGAGTTCCCGGAGGAGTCCACTGGGAAACAATGCCATTTTCTCTCAAGTAATCTTGAAATTCGTTGCTTAAGTATTCACCACCTCGGTCAGACCTTAGTGACTTAATACTTTTATTAAGCTGGTTTTCTACTTCAGCTTGAAGTCTTTGAATTTCTCAAAGGCTTCAGATTTGTACCGCATAAGGTACACATACCCATATCGCGAGTGATCATCGATAAAGGTAATGAAGTAGGAGAATCCACCTCTAGCGGTGACTGACATTGGTCCGCATACATCAGAGTGTATGAGTTCTAATGTCTCCGCTGCACGCTGTCATTTACCTTTGAAGGGTAATTTGGTCATTTTACCAAGTAAACAAGACTCACAAGTTCCATAAGGTTCATATTTGAAGGGTTTGAAATACCCATCCTTATGTAGCTTAGTTAATCTTGTTTCATTGATATGACCTAAGCGACTGTGCCATAGAAGTGATTCATTGAGATTATTCGAGTTAACGTTGTATATATTAGAGGTTGAACATTCTTTGTTAGTTTGTAAGACATAGATACCATTATTCAAAATACCATCTCCATATTTTATTTCATTGAAATAAATAGAACATTCATTACAACTTATTAGGCATGAAAAGCCTTTATTACATAAAGAAGAAATTGAAATGATGTTCTTTACTAGAGAAGGTACATAAACACAATCTTCTAAGTCTAAAACTAAACCATTCGGCAAAACTAATGAATAAGTCCCCACGCACAATGCAGCCAGTTTTGCTCCATTACCCATGCGTAAGTCAACCTCCCCATGACGGAGTCTCCTACTGTTTCTCAGGCCCTGCACATTGTTACACAAGTGAGTCCCACAACCGGTGTCAAGCACCCAAGTAGAAGGTTCAGAGTTTTGAGAATATAGTTCAATCATATACAACATACCTGAAGCATTGGGCTTCTTGGCCTCTTGGGCTTCCCTAGCTTCCTTGGCTTTCAAGGATCTGCAGTCTTTCTTCCAATGACCCTTCTTTCCACAAAAGAAACATTTCCCCTTTCCCTTTTTTCTTCTCCACCTTACCATTGGGCTTTAGGTGATCTGGAGCCTTGGCCTTGCCCTTATTTTTCTTTGGGCCTCGTGGCTTCAGGTCCGTACCCGTAAGCATGACGGAGGTTTTAAGCTCCGGTTTCAAGTCCTTCTCTGCTTGCTTTATCAGATTGTGCAATTCTGCTAAAGTAGCTTCTTTATCAGACAGATGAAACTGCATAATAAAGTTAGAGAATTCTTTTGGTAAGGACTGAAGAATTAGATCGTGACCTATCTCATGATCCATGATGAACCCGAGGTTGGCCAATTTTTCAATGTGGCCAATCATCTTAAGCACATGTCCACTAACAGATCCTTCCTTATACCTTGTTTGGAATAAGGCACATGACACTTGGAATCTCACGGTATGAACGGAAGTTGCATACAACTCCTTCAAGTGAAAGATGATGGTTTGAGCATCCATATCTTCGTGAGCTTTCTGAAGTTCGTCCGACATAGAGCCAAGCATTATGCAAACTGCTTGCTCATCATCATCGACGTGTTTCTTCCAAGCATCAAATGTATTTTGGTCAGCATCTTCTGCGGGTTCAGGGGAAATGGTCTTTCAAGAACATAGAAAATCTTTTCTTGTTCGTAAGACAATTTTAAGGTTTCTAAACCAGTCATTGTAGTTGTCCCCTTTGAGCTTATGCTCATCAAGGATGGAACGAAGTATACTCTGTTTGCCATTTGAATGTTTGTGAAATATTTTAACCCCCTGTTAAGAGAGAATGTTAAAATTAGGAATATGTTTTCATTAATGTTTCATAATAACATGGGCTTTTAATATTATGAAGTTGCTCCCACTCAATTGTTTTAAAATTTTAAGCAAATCGCATCAACCCCAATATGATGGATTTCTTGTGGGCAAGGATCCCATTATCATCATTTCACAACTCCGACTAGAGCCGGTCGTTATAAAATACGATAATTAGATAGGTTCCCAACCAATTTATGATATAAATCACAATTCCTTGATCATTGGATTGGGCAATCAAACATGCCATAGCTTATGTTAGTCCTTGTGGACACCCAATCTTTGCCACTAAGTTATAAGACCACGCCTAAGGGTCGCTGCGTCTTATGACTCAGAAAAGTCAAACCATTGTCAATAGTACGATTTAGGGACAATTGGTATTGGTCAGTCTTGTAAAGCAAAGTCCTGCCAATACGGTTTAAGCCCTTTAGGTCTATACTTTACAATGGGAGGCAAATTTTAGACTTAAATTATTATTGAGGATTTTAGCAAGTTTAAGTGAATAACTGTCAAATGGATTCCTCCATTGAAAATTCCCCAGAGGGAGGTGGAGCGAACTCTCTTAAATACCCTTACCTCTTAGGCTCTTATTGCCTTGGTGACAGGAATAAACAATAGATCCTCCAAATTAGTCCAACACTTTAAATATGCTTTAAGGTAAGCTTTGAGTAAATGATTATCTAGATGTCTTCACAGCTTTTCCTTTTGGCTATAAAAAGGTAGTGAGTGAAGGAAGACACCAAATCATTATCTAACTCTAGTAATACCTTTGGTTAAATTAACTTTAGTTTGGAAAGTTTTATTAACGCCTTGGTCCCACCCCACTTGTATCTTTTATAATGTCTTTTATTATAAACAAGTGATTTATATTTATTAGCCTTAAAGGTAATAAATCTCTAAGTTCATCACGGAATAATTACTTAGCTAAGGGATAAGCAATACACTCTCTATTTCTTAGAAAGTCTCTAGATGCTTGCACCCTAAAATAATCATGCCAATTCTAATCATACATAGAATCATCAAGCATATGAGTTTTAATATGTTGGAATTATTTTAGGCATTAAATAACTTTGATTAATATTTAATTATGATATTGCATTTTATTTTATTCAAATAAATTTACTATTCACATTTTTTCTGCAGACGCGTGAACTTTAAATGCAATTTCACAATTCAAATCTTAACCAAATCATGCCTTGTGCCTAAAATTAAGTTCAGGGTGTTAGCTTTCCAACGAGCTTTTAAACACACCCAATTTCGAGTTCAAATGAGAGAGAACTAATCAAAAAAAACGGCGCGCTGATACCACTGTTGGGAAGCGGCGGCGCGCAGATGAAAAAATAAATTATTATATGCCTGCTTTCCCTTTGCCCAAGACCCATTTGTTTTTATTATTCTACAAGCCTAGGCATGTTACTATATATTCTAAGCATAAAACTCATAAAACATGCAAAGAACAAAACTAAACATGCATAACTATCATAAGAACTCAATAAAAAATAAAGAAAGAAAAAACTTACTTGAACCGAGACTCCTCCAGTCCTCCCTCCAATCTACAAGCTTTTCTCGAACTCAGCAAGCTCTTCCACGTTCCAAAGAGCCACCCAAGTGTGTGGCCTCCAAAGATGCACACACCAAAGCCAAAACTCAACGGCAAGACTACGCCTTGAGTGCACGGGTATTTTGCCCTTGGTGCTAGCCTAGGCAAATACCTCAAAACTTTTAACTCGAGGTTTCTCTAGTGAATTAGACTTAATGATCCTCAAAATCAGTGGTTTACTCTTAAACTTTAGAGTTGCTCACTTATATAAACCCAAGATATGAAAGTTTGGTGCAAAAATTTGTGAAGAATTCTTTGGGTTTATATAGTGCTCCAAAGACAACAAAATTAATTAAGAATCCGATGTGGGATAAAAGCTAATTTAATCTTAGCCATTGGATCTTAATTTAGTGGTTTAATGAGATTATAAAACCCTAATAAGAGTTTGGGCCGAATTGGAATTAAAACAAATAACAAAAAAATAAAAAAAAAATTATTATTCACTTACTATTCACATGTATTATTCAGTAATTATTTTTTTATTATTCCAATTCCCAAAGTGCCCCTATCGTCATTCACCAATCCCTAAGCCACTATGGAACCTCATAAATGATCTGTTCAATAATTAAACACATTGAACCATTTATGAACAATTCCTACAGCAATCATATATGCTGTTAATATTTATTGTGCACTGTTAACCATTGATTTCGACTTTGTTGTGTGTGACCTTTTGGGTTCCCCTCAAGTTGGACATGAAATGAATCGTGATAATTTAATCGAACATAAATTATCCTCCGATCAGATGGTCGTTCGATTTCAATGACCAAGGTTGACATCTAGCAACATGCCAAGGCCCCCAAATGAGAAGGAAAATATATATACCCATTATGTATGCGATTTACATATGATACGGTCCCTCGCCTCACTGTATCCCCACCTATTGACCTAGGGTACGGAAAGTGTCTACCCATATGGTCAAAGGTATGATGTTGATAGTGTCATGAATCGTGCTAACCCAAGAATCTCACATGATTCTTCCGCTGTGGCCACAGTCTCAAGCACTGATCACACATATCAACCCGCGAACTGGAATACTACTCTTATAAGAAAATATTATCCGAGAGAGTGGCGATTCTCTGTTGTATCTTTACAAACTTCATGTGTTTCAACAAATGACCCAATCATACCCTTATGACCGGATCTTTTGAACCGGAAGGAGAATGTCAAAGTTATTTGATCCACACATAAGATTGTAAAGACCTCAAGTCTAAGGACTAGTCATATAATCGATACATGAAAGTTCTCACAGACACATGGGATAAACACTCCATATGAAAACTTTCGGCGGTCAGTTCGATGGACACGAGCAACTCATGCATCCATGTGATACACCAAGCGGACGGATCTCCGCTAGTAGCCTATGAGATCGGCTACCCCACTTAAGGGCGGATCATATCATCATGCTAGTCTCTCCGCTTTGTGAACGCCCAGATTATTCACAAAACTATGACTATGAACATTTAAGAGTAATGATTCTCATAAGGCGTGGAAGCCATCGTCTTATCACTCCAAGGGCTTTATTACAGTGTTGATGATTCATATAAGTTATGTTAGACACGTATAATAAAGATTGCCATTTTATTAATTAATGAAAATATTACAAATACATGTACATATAGCCCATCCACAAGTTGGGTATAGGGCATATCCCTAACATAGTTTCATAATACGAACATTTTCATAAGTATTCTTCATGAAATATCAACCGGGAATTGGCGCTCTGAGCACCAACCCCAACATTTAGAAATGAAGATTTTTATTTATGTGAGATTAAAATTGTTGACTACAAAATACCTTGTGGTTTGCTACAGCCAACAGGGCCCGCTATCATGTGTAAGTCAGTTTATTATTAATTAATATTTTTGGATTTACTTAACATCTTTATTTTCGGGCTCGACTAAGCTAACCAAACTTCAAGTTAATATGAGGGGTTGATATCAAAATTAGGGATTAAATAATAATAACTTATAATTTTAAGTGGTGAAATCTAAAAAAATTTTAAAAATTGAAGGCCACAAATGTTTTTTTAAAAAATGTGCACCTACGAGGAACACCAAAATGACACATTAAACCCCAATATTGTTTGGTGTTGTTTGTTTTCATTAATCTAATAATTAAAATTAATAAGAAAAAAATGAAATTTCACTACAAAAAATAAGGTTTTTGCGTCGAAAAATATTGACGCTAAAGTACAAAATTTTGACGTAAATGTTATTAGCGTCGAAAATTTTCGACGTTAAAACGTGGACGAAAAGAAATACAATTAGCGTCGAAATAAAAAATCTCGACGCTAAAGTACAACATCTTACGTCAAAAATATTTCGATGACAAATTATAATATTCGACGGTAAAGCATGTATTTGACGACGAGTCTTTTTGTAACATCCCTCCCTCTATGGGTGTTCACAGGTCGGGTCGGGTTTTTCTCAATTTTTTATGACCCGATCGGGTCGGGTCATTCAGGTCAACCGACTCGAAACCCGAAATTTGAGGAGGTGACCTGCACGGATCGGGTCGCAACGGGTCGGGTCAAAAAAACTGCGGGTCAGGTCGGGTTGACATTAATATCCGTGAATATTAATTATGTATATTTGTTTTGATATAATATTAATAGTGTGAGTGTGTGGCTAAAATGGTTAAGTCTTGGATTAATTTGGAAGGGGTCTTCAGTTCGAATCCTAGCAAAATCATCTGTTTTGTTTTTTGTTTTTGGAAAAAGAAAGAAAAAAAATGCAAATACCATGATTCAAACTGATGATCAGGTAAGATTTAAGTCATAGTTAGCCACTTCAGCTACACCTTTCTCTTGTCAAATTCGTACCAATAGAACAATATATATAATTTAAATCGGGTCGGGTCAGACCCGATTTTTCTGACCCAAACCCGTGACCCGATCCGAAATTTCGGGTCGGGTTCAAATTGACCCGAAATTAATTTTTAAAAATCATAAACCCGACCGAATCAGGTCGGGTCGCTGACCCGACCCTATGAACACCCCTACCTCCCTCAGTGATGCTACCGGCAGGGAATGAGCCGACCTATCCTCCCAAGCCTCTGACTTTATGACTATTATCAACACTACTAATCTCATCTCAAATTACACACATGCATAGGGACCATTGCCCAACTCAACGACATGGAATACATTTTAATACTCATAATTGTATACTCAATATTACTTCTCTTTACAACTCTGTTCATGAACACTTTAACACATTACAAAGGCTTATACATTAATAATGTAACAACCGGAGGTTCATAATACTGTTGACTCCTTGACTGTAGTACTGTTACACCGCGGGATGAGTGTTACGTAATATAATTTATGTCTGAGCATATATACATTTTCAGGACGACTTTATGGATGAACAGTAAATTCTTCGAAACCTCGATGCGGGATTCTATGATGTTCCATTACGAATAGCCCATAATATTTTGGTCGTAACTTTCTCATACGAACTCCGATTTTTATGAATTTTATATCATCGGAACGCTACGATCGAGATCTACAACTTTTGTGTTTAAAGTGTTTCCAAAATCAAACAAGACGTAGGCCTAAAATACATATCAAAATTTCAGATAAATAGTACCCGATGACATTCTAGTAATTTCTACAAATTTCTTGAAAATTATACATATTTCTTTTTTATTAATTGCCAAGTATATAAGAGATAAATTATTCATGAATCCCAAAATTAGAAAGAGAATAGGCAAAAACGTGAGAGAATGAGAGGGGAAGAAGAAGAGGAGGAAAAAACGTGAGAGAATGAGAGGGGAAGAAGAAGAAGAAGAAGAAGAAGAAGAAGAAGAAGAGTAAATTCCTAAATCTTAAATTTTTTATTTTGGTGTTATGAATGATATGATGATGATAATAACATGTTTGAGGTTCCAATTGATAAGGATATAGGCATGGAGATTGATTGTTGTGTGTTACTCCAACTTTATAAGAGACCCTAAGTCTTGAGCTAAGTAAGGAATATGAGATTAGAAGATTAAAAATTGGAATATAATGTGTGAAATTGATCTATGGTGATGTTTTGTGTTGTGGTTGTTAGTACGAAGTGTAGTTGATTTGGTGTTTTACATGTGCTTGAAGAAGCAAAATAAAATCCTGGAATTTTATTTCGCATCGCGACGCAAAAAGGGATTTGCATCGCGACACGAAAGAAGAAACCGATGGCACCTTTCTGGACACCGCGTGTCGCGACGTGAAAAGGGCTGCGTCACGACGCGTGGCATAAAATTTCCCAGAATCAGTTTAAACCACCCCAGATCCATCCTAGCATGTTAGAGACCACATTTATGGTCTCGTATCAATTCGTGTGTATACCATACATCAAGATATAAGCATGATAAGCCTTATAGGTAAAACATGTTGATACATCATTCAGCTTAGCTAAGTTCCGATAATAATTTTTACAGCATATACGCTAATCAAGTTTACGATCATAGATTATCCACATGAACTACAATCTTCTTCAATTAAGGGACTCAGTGTCATCCAAACTTCAAAATCTGTGAGTGGACACTCTTCTTTTAAACTGACTTTTATTTTGTTATTTTATTTCAAACTTATATTTTACACTTTAGGGCGTTAGAAGATTTTCTTTACAGTCATTTCGTGCAAAGTTATGTTTAAGAAAAGAAATGTTCTTTAGAAGACGTTTTGTACAGTTTTGAGATTCATAGTATGATTTTTATATATTTTTTTTTAGGCATTGGGCAAAAACCCACCTCAGTATGCAACTTATACAGACATGGAATTGACGGACAGAGAACATGTGCACATGTAGAGAACTGGGGGGACGGCGATACGCAACGCCCCCAGATCCTAGTTCAGGCTAGGGGGACGGTGATACGTAACGCCCTTAGACCCTAGTTTCAGAGCTTGGTGGGTAGCATAGATCGCACCCCCAGTTCTTGTTATGTGGCTTGGGGGACGGTGATACGTAACACCCCAAGACCACCAGTTTTAGGGACATGAGTGGCATGCTTTGGGGGACGGCGATACGTAACGCCTCAGAGTTATGGATTTGCATTCCTGGCTCCAGATAAGCGTATGAGGGGACGTCGATATGTAACGCCCTCATACGTCAAGTTTTTTAGATACATATCAGATTTTCAGATTCCAGATTTTCAGAATTCGCTTTTTAGAAATCAAATTTCTGAAGTAGTTTTTAGAAACCAGAGTTTAAAAGGCAGATTTCAGAAAGTTAAGTTTTACAAAGGAGATTTTCAGACACAGTTTTCATAAAAGAGTTTTTATATAAGTTACCACTGGCATCTTGGTTTTAAAATCAAGTGATTTTTTATTAGTGTTTCAGTTTTTCGTCCGCTCACTTAGATCATACGACGATCTAACCCCCCACTCGCAGCTTTCTATGGTTGCAGGTATTCTCGGAGGACGAGCTCATGAGGACGGATATTGATGCAGTCACTAGGGTATGGAGTCCACCAGTCTAAGTCAAATAGTAAGAGTCCAGTTGGAGTCAGATAGGGTCAAATAAAAGTCATGTATTAGTAAATGAGTTATGTGTTGACATTGTAAGAATACAAGTGTAAATAAATTTATAATTATTGATTATGAACTAAGTTTCGATACTGTTGAGTTTTGGGCTTTGGTACCAAAATAGTATTTTGATTAAGAAAAGAAAAATAGCATAGTTTATAGTCAGAAAGTCAGAGGCTTATGGGGTTAGTACGGTCTACCCCTACCGATAGCATCTCCCAGATCGGGGATGTTACAACTAATAACTGACATGCAACTTTATTTTGACACTGACTGTGTTCAACCTTTGTACTCGATCTGGTGGATTCAAACACCCTAATAACTATCATCAATATTCATCATCTCGAGATCGTCCTCCGGGTAAACCTGCAAAATAGAAACACTGGGAGTGGGGGTTAGATCGTTTAAACGATCTAGTGAGTGGACAGTTTAAAACGGAAACTTAAATATTTTATGAAAAATTCATTATTCTAAAATAGAAATCATTCTCTCAAGAAAACTGATCTTTTCTGAAAACTCTCTCTTATCTGAAAACAAATATCTTTCTGCGAAAATTTTCTGGAAATCTTTTTTTGTCTGTAAAACTTTGACATTCTCATAAAACTGTTTCTCTTGAAAACTTTCATAACATTATCATTTATGAAAATCATGTCTCTGAGAATCTGTAGAAAACCTGACGCATGGGGGTGTTACGTATCGTCGTCCCCTCATACGCCTAAACTAGTGTCTTAGGGTGTTACGTATCGCCGTCCCCCAAGCCATGCCATCATCCTGACCCTGAATCTAGGGTCTAAGGGCGTTACATATCGCTGTCCCTCTAGCCCTGAAACTAGGATCTATGGGCGTTACATATCGTCGTCCCCTAGTCTTGATCTACATGTGCACATGTTGTATCCGTCAATTCCATAAGTCACATCTGATGTGGGTTTTCCCCCATGCCTCCAAAAAAATCACAAAAATCATACTTTTAAAATCAAACTTTCTCAAACATTCTTATTCATAAAATAACCAGAAATAAACTTGGCTAATGCCCTATGCGCTTAAAAGTAAGTCTTAATTCAAAAATAAATAAGTAAATATCAACTTGAAAAGAAAAATTCCACTAATAGATTAATAACTATTGCCAATGATCATAGATGTGATTGAAGATATTCTTGCGGAAAAACTAGCCAGTCCTGTATTCGAGTATGGTTAGCATATATAAACTAGTAGCTATCATGGTCATGGATGTAATGGATGCTCATGCATGTTGCATACACATCGATATAGCTAACGTGTTTACTGACTTTAACATCCTAGGACAAAACTGAAATGGGATGAAACTGGTCTTGTTGCGCGTCGTGACTCCAGGTCTTGCGCGTCGCGACGCTCATACGATCAGACTGAAACATAGAGTATTTCTTGTTTCGCGTTGAGACTCTAAGTGTTCCATGTTGTGACTCCTACATGATCAGACCAGAGGCAGGGAGCTTCCTTTTGCTCTGTGTCGCGACGTCAAGTGTGAAGGAGTTTTATTGCGAAATCCGGTAACGCAGCGGAACAGTGGAAAATCAGAATTTTCCGATTTCAAAACTTTTTCCGGATTAATTAAATAAACTTATTTATTAATTATCCAATTATCAAATTATGAAATATTACACAACAAATCATATTTTTGTGTAATTACCGAATTACCCCTAAACTTTACATTTTGTTCATTTTAGTCTGAAATGGTTCAAAATAATTTTGGATGATTCTAAATCATTACATATATGAATTTAACTTGTTCTACATATTGAAATTCAAATTGCAACAAAAATTCCCAAAATAATATGCCTTGGCCGAGAGCCTCCTTAGAGGGCTAATTGTGCATTTTGCACTTTACATGTTCAAAACACATGAAGATGAAATCCAATCAACCCATTATTTTACATGCATCATATAAACATCAAAATACACCATATAAATGAAAAGACCCAAATTTGGAAGTGGTCTTAAACCCTAATTTTTCAATTTCATCAAATTGGACAAATTAGACCAAATTGGTTAAATCCAACACTTCAATCATGTTTCTTCCATTACAATCAAGCCTCACCACAATGAAACAACTATAGAACAAATCTAGGTCATTTAAGAGTGGTTCAATAACTCTAGATTAGCAACAAGCTTCTAAAACCACCAAAAGAATGCTTGTTAACATATTAGAAGCATTCTTTGATCTTTATACATGCCTTAAACCTATCCACAAACTTCCATCAAATAAAAACATCAAGAATAAAGAATAGAAAAACATGAGAACATCACAAGATGTAGCCTAGAACATAAGGAACATTTTCCTTTCTAATTTCTAATAGTAAGTTGAAGAAACTTACTAAAATCTAAGCTTTCTTTGAATTTTTCTTTTGTCTTTCTTCTTCTTCCTCGAGCTTCTTTTTTTTTTCTTTCAATGGAGTTTTAGATGATATTTTTGGTTAATGAAAAAATATCCAACACTTGGCTATTTTATCATATGGCCGAATTTTTCACTAAAGGAAAACAAAATGATATTTTTTCACTTTAATTCATTTAATGCCAACTTGGCCACTTGCTTTTGAAATCATTAACTCTTTAATGAATTTCATAAAGTCAAGTTAAGTATCTTTAAGTCATCTCACCATTTATCATAACTATAAAATATCTATACTTTAATTAATTTAATTATTTAACAATTAAATAATTAATTAATTAATTAAATACAAATATATTAAATATATGAATAAATTTACATTAATATCAAATACATATATATTTATCATATTAGTCAAATATCTCAATTTGACAATTAATTCATGTGTATTTGATAAAATCTAACATTAAATGCAAATACACAAAAATCAAGAAATGACTATCGGGTCCCTACACATGTACTTTTACGTTTAACTTTTAAACGACTAATAAATAATCAATAATATTTATAAATGTTGCCCTAGTGCTCTACGAGTATATTTCATTAGTGAGACTCTCTAGATTCAGGCATATCCGTCACGAAATCCAATTTCGTGTCCATAATTTATCCACCCGTAAATTATGACGAACACAGATAAACTCGCTGAATCATACAGGTCGAGGTCATGGCAAATGTATAATTCCTCGTCATAGGTATCAGGATATATCCCATATATATAGATGTAAACGTCAAATCTCTATATGGATTATCCCGTCGACGTCTCTATTAGCAATCTCAAAAAGAAATTTTAGAGATGTCTTCTAAATTGTACCACGGGCCCATGGTTTTTATCTGATTGCTAATCATATGGACTACCTATGCTCTGATACACAGAACTGAAGGATCCTATCTCGATACACACAGGACACCCTGAGGATCTATCCACACCCAACGAACAAGCGGAGGTTTGATCTAAATTGATCGGTGACGTGACTGTCATCTAAGTGTGGAAGATGTCTCATGCGCCCAAAGTGGTATCTCAAGTTGAAGAATCACAAGTGCTACTCAACCCAATAAGATTATTATTGACATTGGTGTACCATCCATTAAGAATCTTCGGTGAGTCGTTCAGTGTTTATCCGCTATAAACACCTACATGTCTATACTAGTCTCTAAGACTTATGATTCATTGAGAAACTATTGGAATCATATATTCCGGTAGATGACATGTACCGGTCTCAACGGGTTTACTATACTGACCAAGTAGAGTAAACCTTGACCAGGAACTGTTTGAAAATGACAACGTCATGATACAACTCAATGTCAGTTGCGACGCTTTTGCAACAGCATAATGACTAGTCATTCCAAGGTCATTACGTCTTTACCATATTAAAAGATACATTATATTATAGAAACTGCATATATTATTCATAATAATAATGTTTACAGAAGTATTCATAAAGAAATACAACCGGGAATTGGCGCTCTGAGCACCAACCCCAACAAAAACACTCACTTGCTCTAGTGCCAATAACGATTGTATCTAATACCCATCGACTCCACGTGTTTATAAAATAACTTCATAGGTATGGCCTTCGTCAGCGGGTCTGCTACATTATCTTCACTCGGTACCTTGCACACGACAATATCCCATCGCGACATAATCTCTCGATTGATGTGGTACTTGCGTTCCATATGCTTCGACTTCTGATGCGCCCTCGGTTCCTTTGCTTGCGCAATGGCTCCAGTATTATCACAGTATAACAGAATCGCATTCTCGATACTTGGGACAACTCCTAATTATATGACAAAGTTCTTTATCCACACATCCTCTTTTTCAGCTTCAGAAGCTGTAATATATTCCACCTCAGTGGTGGAATCTGTTGTTGATCCATGTTTGGAACTCTTCCAACAAAATGTACCTCCGTTAAGGGTAAATACGAATCCAGATGTAGACTTTCTATCATCGAGATCCGATTGGAAATCGAAATCCGTTTACCCGTTAACCTGCAGTTTGTTCCTCCCATAAATTATTAACCTATCCTTAGTACATTTAAGATACTTAAGATATGTTTAATGGCCATCCAATGGCCATTACCTGAATTGGACTGATATCGACTAGTTACGCTAACAGAAAAACTGATATCAGGCCTCGTACATAACATTGCATACATTATGCTACCCAAACACAAAGCATAAGGATGGTTAGACATTCTAACCTTCTCATCTTCTATTTGTGGACTAATCTTCTTTGAAAGATGAATCTCATATCTGAACGGTATGTTTACTGTCTTACAGTTACCAAAATTATACTGTTCCAAGATCTTATCTATGTACGTTGATTGGAATAACCCAATCAGCTTCCTTTGTCTATCTCTATAGAGTTTTTGCCCTAAAAATATGAAGTTTCTCTCAGGTCCTTCATGGATAAATTCTTATAGAGGTACGCTTTGACGATTTGTAACATACCTAAATCATTCCCAATGATTAGGATGTCATCAACATATAGGACTAAAAATACGACCATGCTCCCACTGGCCTTCTGATACACACAGGATTCTTCTGAATTCTTAAGAAAACCAGACGATCTAATAATCTCGTCGAATCGAAGATTCCAACTTCGTGAAGCTTGTTTAAGTCCATAAATGGACTTCTTAAGCTTACACACCATACATGAGTTTTCGCTGGACGCAAAACCTTCCGGCTATTCCATATAGATTTCTTCATCAAGAAATCCATTTAGAAAAGTTGTTTTGACATCCATTTGCCAAATCTCGTAGTCATGATATGTAGCTATAGAAAGCAAAATCCGAATAGACTTAAGCATTGCTACTGGTGAAAACGTTTCATCGTAGTCGACGCCAGGTCGATGCATGTAACCTTTTGCTACCAGTCAGGCCTTGTAAGTTTCAACCGATAGGAACAATTCCTTCGGAAAGCGGAACCAAGTCCCAAACTTGATTCTCATGCATTGAGTCTAACTCGAATTTCATGGCACTTTACCATGTCCAACATCGATTCTCTATAGGTGAAAGAATCAATCTCTTCTACTAAGAGAATATATAAACTCTTTTCTTGTATCAAATACAAGCGTTTAAAAGGTACATATACCCTTTCTGACCTACGGAGTGTGTGTGTTGAAGGTCCTTCATCAACTTGAACTTCATTTTCCTCTGTTGGTTCGTTGTTTTCAGGTTGGACTTCATCAAGTTCAACCTGTCTATTATTACTACCTTCTGACAAAAATTCTACTTCTAGAAATTTTACGAAGTGAGATACAAACACATTTCGATGCTCGGTATCATAGAACAGATATCCCATCGTATTCGAAGGATATCTGACAAACCTAAACTTTTGCCCTCGAGGCGAAAGCTTATCTTACTGAGTCACCTGACATAGGCAGGACAACCCCAAACCTTAATGTAACTAAGATTTGGTCTCCTACCGAACCATATCTCATACGGAGTCGTAGGAACAGCTTTTGAATGAATCTTATTCAAAAGATATGCAGTTGTTAAAAGAGCGTAGCCCCATAAGTAATAGGGCAAATCTGTGAAACTCAACATCGATTGGACCATATCCAATAAAGTCTGATTTCTCCTCTCAGACACTTCATTGTGCTGTGGAGTATCTAGAGGAGTATATTGAGCGAGAATCTCATTCTCCTTCATATAATCCATGAACTCACTGCTCATTTATTCGCCGCCTCGATCGGATCAAGGCATTTAATATATTGACTAGTTTGTTTTTCTACTTCATTTGGAACTCTTTGAACTTTTCAAAGGTTTCGATTTATGTCACATCAAATAGACATAATCGTACTGTGATTGATCATCGGTAAAGGTAATGAAGTATGAATAACCACTGTGAGCAGTCTGACTTAGTGGACCACATACATCAGATGTACGAGTTCCAGTAAGTTAGTGGCGCGGTGTCCAACGCCAGAAAATGGGGCTTTGGTCATCTTACCCTGAATATAGGATTCACAAGTTGGATAGGATTCAATGGTAAGATCTGGTATCAAACCATTCCTAACCAATTGGGTAAGGCGTTTAACGCCTATGTGACCCAGCCGTATGCCAAAGTTCAGTATTATTAATTACAGGTAAACTACATTTATTAACTCCAGTATTTAAAATATCTTTTAAAGTTTGCAATGTATAATGACCATGCTGGTTTGGACAACAAAGGATCTGAATATTACTTTTATCATATAAATACAAAGAACATTTCTTAATATTAATACGAAATCCTTTTGTATCCAATAAAAAAAAGTGATATAATAGTAGCTACACATCCAGGTATAAAATAACAATCATTTAACAAAAGTGTCCCTTTTAGCAGATGGATCTTGCATACTCTCATTGCAACTGTATCCAGTGAGTCTCCACTCTCGAACCGCAAATGTATCTCTCCAGGCTTCAGTTTCCTACTTTCCTTTAGCACCTGCAACGAATTGTAAATGTGAATGGGACAAGCAGAATCTAAAATACAGGTGGATGTAACGGCTTCACAAGCCAAAGATATATCAATAACTGGAAAAATAAATATATCTGATGTCGATGCTCTCTCCCTCCTCAGTTGGGTAATGTAGTCAGGACAGTTCATTTTCTAGTGCCCGATTTTGCCGCAGTGATGACATATGTCTTCAGAAGCCCTCATGGGCTTCGCTATCTTTTTCTGGGGTTGAGGACCGAGACCCTTCTTCTTCTCTCTTTCTTCTTCTTTTCATTTGACCAAGTCTGGGAAGAAGCAGAAAGTGAAGTAGGTCTAGAGCGAGTCGGTACTCCCTTCTTGAGGTCCTCTTCCACCGTGAGTAACATCCTATGCAGCTCTTGGTAGGTACAGATAATCTCAATCATGTTGAAGTAAATCACGAACTGGCGATAAGAAGCTGGGAGCGAACCAAGAATGACACTCCTACCAAGAATGTCATTCAGAATGAGATTATATTGCCTCAGTTGATCGATCAAATCAATCATCTGAAGAACATGTGGGCTAATAGCTTGCCCCTCATCCAACCGCGCATGGAAAAATTCCATTGCGACCTTATGAACAACAACTGTTCTTGGTTCTCAAACGATTGTCTTAATCGAGTCATCATATTATACACATCTGACATGCCATAGTATTATTTCTTAAGCCCCGGTGTGAAAGCGAACTTAAGATGTATGATTTAACTTTTAAATCATCATCCTTCCAAGGGGCAGTGGACCCTCAAGAATATATCCCAACTTCTCGGAGTCGAGGACAATCCTCAAATCCAATTCCTAATCGACGAAGTTATCAGCGCCTTTGAGTTTGTTCGCATCAAGCATATGCGCAAACTGATTAGTGGATGGTGCCGCCATCGCAAATCTATCATATAGATCACGAAAAACGGTTAGCAGAAATTAAACAGTTTCATATAATATCATAAGCATAAACTAGATCATGGATTTTTAATCTAAAAATTCCCTCCCACTAAATCATGCAATATTGTAATCCCCAAACATTATACAAAGATTTAATAATTAAATTAAATACAAATAGTGAAAAGTGGATCCCGTGAAATATTTCAGCTCACAGCAGAGGCACGGTCTCGCCTACGTATATTCATCAGTTAGACAACTCATTTGTCAATCACTCACTGGTGACTCCTGGGTTTCCGGTCCTGATCGTTTCTCGTTGTCGCTACTAAGGCAGGCCCACAAGGAGACGTACCAAGTTAAACTCGTCAATGATAAACTCAAGTTACTTGCGTAACGCTGACAGCTGGGGCACGTTCAGGATTCCGCTTTCGCTTGAATTTATCTAGTATCTTATATACATCCGGTATAAATAAATCTTATCGCTACACCCTCACAGAAGAGGCACGGTCTCAGATGTAGTCACGGAGAAATATTCATAAACCGTATTGACAAGATGGACCATATAACATGCATCAAATACATAATTACATTTAAACCTTATTAATTAGGGATTTTCCGCTAAGTGTCATACACCCTAAATCTAATCAAATTAGATTGAAACATGCATGTATAAAGTTAAGAAAACATGATTAAACATTGAATTTAAAGGGCTAATAATATTAGGGGGCCTAGAATCAGACTAGCTCTGATACCATTTTGAAGGGGGAATATTGGAAAATCAGAATTTTTTGATTTCAAAATATTTTCTCGGATTAATTAAATAAACTTATTTATTTAATTACCCAATTATCAAATTATGAAATATTACACAACAATAATCATTTTTTGTGTAATTACTGAATTACCCCTAAACTTTGCATTTTGTTCATTTTAGTCCGAAATGGTTCAAAATAATTTTGGATGATTCTAAATCATTACATATATGAATTTAACATGTCCTACACATTGAAATTCAAATTGCAACCAAAAATTCCCAAAATAATATGTGTTGGCCGAGAGCCTCCTTGGAGGGCTAGTTGTGCATTTTGCATTTTATATGTTCAAAACATATGAAGATGAAATCCACTCAACCCATTATTTTACATGCATCATATACACATCAAAATACACCATATAAATGAAAAGCCCCAAATTTGGAAGTGGTCTTAAACCCTAATTTTTCAATTTCATCAAATTGTACAAATTAGACCAAATTGGTTAAATCCAACACTTCAATCATGTTTCTTCCATTACAATCAAGCCTCACCACAATGAAATAACTATATAACAAATCTAGGTCATTTAAGAGTGGGTCAATAACTCTAGATTAGCAACAAGTTTCTAAAAATATCAAAAGAATGCTTGTTAACATATTAGAAGCATTCTTTGATCTTTATACATGCTTTAACCCTATCCACAAACTTCCATCAAATAAAAACATCAAGAATAAAGAATACAAAAACATGAGAACATCACAAGATGTAGCCTAGAACATAAGGAACATTTTCCTTTCTAATAGTAAGTTGAAGAAACTTACTAAAATCCAAGATTTCTTTGAATTTTTCTTTTGTCTTTCTTCATCTTCCTCAAGCTTCTTTTTTTTTTTCTTTCAATGGAGTTTTAGATGATATTTTTGGTTAATGAAAAAATATTTAACACTTGGCTATTTTACTATATGGCCGAATTTTACACTAAAGGAAAACAAAATGATATTTTTTCACTTTAATTCATTTAACGCCAACTTGGACACTTGCTTTTGAAATCATTAACTCTTTAATTAATTTCATAAAGTCAAGTTAAGTATCTTTAAGTCATCTCACTATTTATCATAACTATAAAATATCTATACTTTAATTAATTTAATTATTTAACAATTAAATAATTAATTAATTAATTAATTACAAAATATATAAATATATGAATTAAATTTACATTAAATATCAAATACATATATATTATTATATTAGTCAAATATCTCAATTTGACAATTAATTAATGTGTATTTGATAAAATATAACATTAAATGCAAATACACAAAAATCACGAAATGACTATCGGGTCCCTACACATGTACTTTTGCGTTTAACTTTTAAACGACTAATAAATAATCAATATTATTATAAATATTTCCCTAGTGCTCAACGAGTATATTTCATTAGTGAAACTTTCTAGATTCAGGCATATCCGTCACGAAATCTAATTTTGTGTCCATAATTTATCCACCCGTAAATTATGACGACACACGGATAAACTCACTGAATCATACAGGTCGAGGTCATGGCAAATGTATAATTCCTCTGTCACAGGTATCCGGATATATCCTAGAGATATATATGTAAACGTCAAATCTCTATTGGGATTATCCCGTCGACGTCTCTATTAGCAATCTCAAAAAGAACATTTAGAACTGGCTTCTAAATTGTACCACAAGCCCATGGTTTTTATCTGATTGCTAATCATATGGACTATCTATACTCTGATACACAGAACTGACGAATTCTATCTCGATACACACAGGACACCCTGAGGATCTATCCACACCCAACGAACAGACGGAGGTCTGATCTAAATAGATCGGTGACGTGACTACCATCTAAGTGTGGAAGATGTCTCATGTGCCCATAGTGGTATCTCAAGTCGAAGAATCACAAGTGCTACTCAACCCGATAAGATTCTTATTGACGTTGGTGTACCATCAATTAAGAATCTTTGGTGAGTCATTCAGTGTTTATCCGCTATAAACACCTACACGTCTATACTAGTCTCCAAGACTTATGGTTCATTGAGAAATCATTGGAATCATATATTTTAGTATACGACATGTACCGGTCTCAACGGGTTTACTATACTGACAAACTTTGACCAGGAACTGTATGAGAATGACAACGTCATGATACAACTCAATGTCAGTTGCGACGCTTTTGCAACATCATCATGACTAGTCATTCCAAGGTCATTACGTCTTTACCATATTAAAAGATACATTATATTATAGAAACTGCATATATTATTCATAATAATAACGTTTTACAAAAGTATTCATGAAGAAATACAACCGGGAATTGGTGCTCTGAGCACAAACCCCAACAAAGTGTTGCACATCGCGACTCCAATATGATCAGACACGAGGAAAAGAGCACATTCATGATCCAAGTCATGACGCCAAGTGTTGAGCGTCGCGATGCCCATATGATCAAACCCGAGGCATGGAGCATTTCCTTGCTTCGCGTCGTGACACAAGCCCATTGGCGTCGCGACGCTCGCCCAATTTCAGGGCCAAGCACCAACCCTTCAATGACAATGCCCAAAGCAATCCTCAACCCTATCATCCAAACTTCAACTCAACTTAACATAGCCTCATTTCATCCATCAATCAAACACAAACCATTATCTAGCATCATTAAATCACAAAATATAATTCCCCAACACATTCATACACTTAGGCTTCATATTATATTTTTACTATCATGATACTCTCCAAAACATATTCTAGCAACACTATCAATGCCAATTAAACAAATCTAACCTCTAGGGTATGCAAGGTTTGAATTTGGGGATTTATCTTTTTTGCCCAAACTAAAAATTGAGAAGTTAAAAAGAGAAAATAAGCTTACCATGCTTGGAATGAAGCATGAATGGATCAAAAATGACTTGAGAAATGGAGAAAATAGGAGAAATTGGCATAGGAATATTTTCAATCTTGCTCTTCACATTTTTTGTGAGGGAGAGAGTGAATAGTGCCTTATTTATAGGCAAAAGGATGATTTCTTGTAATAGAATGAGTGGCTAAGATTATGCCACATCACCCAATTCTAGACTTTAATCGAAATTATTATAACAGCCACATAAATCACGATTTTAAACCTTCTTTTGATTTGGATTTGGAAAACTGTTTAACGCGGAAATTGTAGGTCTCGATCTTAGCTTTCGGACGATATAAAATTCATAAAAATCAGAGATTGTATGAAAAATTTATGGCTCAAATACTAAGCGTCGTCTGGAGTATGACATAAAGTAGGTCTCGGAAATTGTAGGTCTCGGTCTTAGCTTTCCGACGATATAAAATTCATAAAAATCAGAGATCGTATGAAAAATTTATGGCTCAAATACTAAGCGTCGTCTGGAGTAGGACATAAAGTAAATTTAATTCACCGAATGTTCAAAAAGTAATTCACGAGCACATACTTGCTTGAGCATTATTTATATCATGTATCATGCCACCTATAACATAATAGTCATCGGAATTATCGGGGGGTGTTACAATTTTCGACGCCAAATGGTTGACCTTTCAACACTAAAGGTGATATAATATTAAAAAATATATATTATTTTATTACCTTTAGCGTCGAATATTTCGACGCTAAATGTTATAAGGAAATTATTATTACAAATTAATTTTAAACTAATTTCATTACAAAAGTAATTAAATTTGTTATAAAAAATATTACGAATTTGTTATTAAAAATTATAATAATGATATTTTTATTGATATAAAAATAAAATTATAAAATTTATCACAAAATAATAATAATAATAATAATAATAATAAATATAAATATAATGATAAAATATAATTTTCTATATATTTTTTTCATCTTTACTTTCATATTTTTCATCTTCACTTTCATTTATTTTTCATTTTATTCACTATCTTCATTTTCACCATTTCTTCATCTTCATATTAGAATTTTAGAGAGGAAATACAAGTATGAGAGGAAAAAAGTGAGAATAGGAGAAAAGAAAGAGTAAATGAATTTATAGGAAAAAAATAACATTTAGGGACGAAATAGGCTTTCGTTGCTAAAGGTCCTCAAATAGTGGAAATTATTTTCGTTAAAATTTTGATTTTTAGTGTCGAAATTTTTGACTTTGAACGTCGAAAATTCATTGCTAAATGTCAAAAATTTAAATTTAATTGTATTAGGGGATAAATTCAAATTGTAGAAAGCGGGAATTCAAAAAATTTAAACTTACCCTTTAGCGTCGAAATATTTGACTTTTAACGTCGAAATTTCGTCGCTAAATGTCAAAATTTGAAATCTAATTTTATTAGGGGATAAATTCAAATTTTAGAAAGCGAGAATTTGAAAATTTTAAATTTACCATTTAGCGTCGAAATATTTGACTTTTAACGTCAAAAATTCGTCGCTAAATGTCAAAAATTTAAATCTAATTTTATTTAGTGATATATTCAAATTTTAGAACGGGTGATTCGAAAATTTTTAAATTAAAGTCTAAAAAATTTACCGACGTTAAAACGTCAACCCTTTAGCGTCAAACAATTATTTCGACGCTAAAAGGTCCACCCTTTAGCGTCAATTTTTTTTTTGGATAATTCAACGCTAAATTGTTGATCATTTAGTGTCGAAACTAGGATTTGACGCTAAAGTATTACCTTTTAGCGTTGAAATTTAAATTCGACGCTAAAGGGTTTATTAGCATCGAAAAAAATTTCGACGCTAAATGTCCATTTTATTGTAGTGATTAGTTTCCTTTTCATCTTTCTATAGCAGTGGATAGAAGACATGGGAATTAATAGAGGGCAATGGCTTAAGAAAACACAAAACTCTGCTTGGATTAGATAACAGTTGTAAGAAAAGCTTCGAAATGTTGAAATAATTTTACAATGGTGTAATAATCGTGCCTTGTGGAAAGGTACTATGTGAAGAGAAATTATGTCTTGTGGGAAAGATATTATTTCAAATGGAAAGATATATTCTTTTTTGGTCTCATTACACTCCAAAGGTGTAATGGTTCATTTAGATTATTTAATATAACCCTTTCGAAAGGTTGTACCCTTACACATAAAAGTTTAAAATGCATGATGAAATAGTGTAAATTCAAGTGAAATAGTGTAACCCATTTGAAGAATTGCTACTATAATCATAAAGTGTATCTTCAAAGACAGCCTCCGTCTCTATAAATAGCCCATTTGATTTGGAAATAATGATTTAATCACTCATCCCTCTTTGCTTTTCTTTTTTCTTCTTCTATAAAGAAAAACCCTCTTTAAAAAGTATATTTATGTACAAGTATAGTGTCACGACCCAAAACCAGAGTCATAGAATTTTAGATAAACAAATAAAATAACATAGATTCAAAAACCAGTCAAATAACTTCAAAAAGCATGCCCAGTGGACATTTGAAATATGAATCAATACAAGATTATGTGTAAAATATTAAAAGAAAACAATTCCATAGTCAAAATGTGAACACATGTCATGATTAAATAATCCAAATTTAAAACAATGTTCTGATTTTTTGCAATGCATCACCTAATTAAACTCATAGTCTGCTAATTTTAAATACAAGTCAAATACCTATGAGAATATATTAATATCGATATGCGAAGAAAGTTCATTCAACACGATCCAAAACTCTCGAGGAATAACCACACTCCCCACTCTCCTAAATCATCACTAGTCCTACCTGGATGATTGATATTAAGGGATAAGAAAATCACGCACTCGGTAGGGATTAAATAACTCACCTTAATTGGTTTTACAAAAGTCCTACATGGTTATGTGTGTGTGTGTATATCAAGTAACACAATGTCGATGATGCGCACATAAGAAAAATCTATAATATATACATTTTCATTAATATAATTAAAATATGTGTCATTAATAAAATTAATCATTTCAATAATGAGTGAAATTGTCACACGAGACAATGTAACCAGACATCCAATCCGGGAGCTGAAAGCGATCAATGTGTCATAACGGAGCCACGATAAATAAACTATGTGCAGGTCGGGACTTACACCTAGGAACGCGTCATCACAGTCCAAATAGCACCACTTGTGGCTGCGTAATATTTTCCACAACGAGACAACCGGGGTTTATAAGGTGGGCCACAACTAGACTCCACACAAGCAAATATCACAACGGTACAATATAATATCCATGATGTGCGCCACAATTGGGCTCCACATATATCAATTTTACATTACCTAATTTTTATTTTTATTACCAATCTAGATCCTATCCAATTTAAATTTATACTAACATGTAGATATTTATAAAAATATAATAATTAAACTCATAATGGTTGCGTTGTACCACCCGGTGTGCCATTTCACCTTCCATAAAAATGTGGTTAATATTAAAACATAATTTCTATAATTTCTATATGCTTAACATAGTGATATAAATAAATAATTTAAGACTGCAATTAAGGCGTGAAAGTGAATCCCTACCTCAATCCGACGTTCGAAATGCGAAACCAATCTCACAACAATACTCATCGTATCAAATCTATTATGTTTGTCACACTACTATAAAACTCTCCCCGTGCCCACTCGACACGTCTTACGATGTATATGGGTCTCGCTAATCGGTGACCTCCAAATGGCCACTTAAAAGTAACATATCGAAATCTCATATGTAAAATTTCCAAATTAATTATCTTGTATAAATGTAATGGAAATTCGGCATGATTCCATTTAAATTACGAACTATCCATTTATAATACTATACCATAAAAATGCCCATTCATGCCTACAATAACCATAAATATCCACACATCAACTCAACATATGGTCATATATGTATATAATTTAAAATCGTAACTAAAATAGGTAAAGATTCGATTACCTCGATCGCCTCATTTTGCATGCATTCGGGTTTGGAGTGTTGTTTCGTAAATCTGATATCATGATTGGATTCTTGTCGTTGAAACGAGTCCAATAGCTATCTCTGAGGTTCAAAATGATGTCTGGAACTCTCAAAAATGAGGTTTGACAAAAACTAACTTTTGACCACCACGGTCAATAACGAATTTTCTGGCGACTTGGTAAATATGGACAATATTATTTTATAAATTTCGACATTATAAATCCAATGGTGGCCTCCGTTTCTCCATCTGATGCTCCGGTTTTTCGAAATAACTAAAAAACTAAATCTCAATCTAAGTTCGGTTTAGCCGGAAAACAACCACCTCCGGTGATAATACCACAACCAAAATGCTCATTACGGCTTCCTCTATCATTTCCCCAATTCATCGCTGGATAATGGCCCAAATTACCGGATTTTGAGCTCTCTCTCCCTCACTATTTTCTCTCTCTACAAAAAGCTCATCCACGTTTTTTTGACTAGAAGAAGAAGAGAGTTTTATAATATTAGAAAATATCAAGGACACCCCTTGAAATTTGGATCAATTTCAATTTAAATAAAAAATCACCAAATTCTAATTTTAAGACCCCTAAAATTTGAAATTTAGGTTTGACCATTTGACCCACTTTTATCATGATGTATTGGGAGAAATGACGGTAATACTCTTATAAAAATTAGAGTTATTATATCATTTCCTCTTTAAAAGAATTTTATCCCAAAATTCAGATTATAAAATGGATCAAGGTACAATATCATGCATGGAGGTTAAATAAATGAAGACATTCTCCAAACATTTGAGTCTTAAGCTTGAAAGCATTACGCCATATAATGCCATGTCTCACAAATAGACCCACTAACAATGTATTGTTCTCTTTGGGCCTCACAACAAATATGGATCTCAAGTACAAACTTTACACCCTCATGGTTTTGTTCGTGGTACCACCGATTTTTGATCCATTGGCCCAAAACACGTAATTGCTAGTACGATATTTCACAAAGCATTCACAAATAAAATTTCTTCTACATGTGAGACTGATTTTTTGATCTATTACTTTACCTGACATCTCTTCGTAAGTCACAATCTCATAAAAGAATCTCTAATTCATGAAAAGATATGAGTAAGAGAAGATGACACATTCCCAATATCGAATCATGAATACATCATGTTCGTTGGACATTGTTGTGATAGGATCCATGTCATACGCAAATGAACCAACTCTCTTAAGAATCTCAAAGGTCTATAATACCATAGGGCCCATTGACACCAAATCACGGAACAGCCCAGAAGGAGAAAAATCTTCAAGAAATCATAATCTCAGTCAAGACCCTTGCAATTCTCAAACAGCATATCTCTTTTGGTAACACTGGGTCATTCGTAAATGATCCTGTATCACTCGAATACTATTAGTAGTCATCTTAAATCAAAACTGGCCCAAGAGTAACACGATCTTATGTTTCAGCCCAACGTAGTAGAAAACTATTTTGAATTTCATAACAAAGTCCTAAGTGAACCATATAAGGATCCGCATGACCATTTCAGATGGACCATGTCCTTGTTGTGTTCTAGGTAAACTAGACACAAAACACACAATAACATGGTCCCAATCCCACCCTATAATAATTTAAGATTGACATCTCTGCTAATTTCTAATGCTTGAATTTCATCAGATGATAAAATCACACATCGAGATTTGTACTTTGTCACAACATGTTTATTTCCTAGTCACCGAGATTGCTTCATCAAAGTCTATACACAACTTTATGATACACTTCCGATAGAGAAATCTCTTCAGGCTCATAGCCTTTCAATACAATCAAGTTATACTTTCATTGTGAAGAAATGTATCTACATGTATACCTCAGTCATCCAAATTTCTGCCATCATGCAACAGTACACGACATAATCTAGTGCCACAAACAATAAAATAAATTATATATGGTTCGTCGGTATTATGAAACAATGAATGGTGCACTTGTCAACATCGCCAATGGCATAGTCATTTAGAGAAGATCTCTGTAAAATGTCAGTAGTATCTACCAATACAAGGAACTCGGTACTCCTAACACGATCTTGGAAAATGGAAAGCTATAAGAATTTGACTTCTGACATCCATAAATCACCTCATACCTAGCATACAGTTGATGGACCCTCCAAGTCCAAAAAGAAATCCCCAAATGCATCTCATGTCTCCTTCCAAGTCTCTAGATAGATCATGAACTGGTTAGGATAGATCCAAGCCACCACAGGTTTAAGATAGTGTTACCACGGGTTTGGGTGGCTTGGTAATATCATGCTTCAAACATTAGTTCATGTTCTCAAGATTATCAAGTCAAGTTCATGGTATTTATGTAGCAGGCATGTTAGCTTTTAGACATGATCAATTCGGACATTCAGATTCAGCTCAAGCATGTTTAGTTCAAGTATTCAGGTCTAGTTCATGTAGTTTCAGGACTTCGTGTGCAGTTTTAGATCATGTTAGCATATCATTTTAGGTATTCAAATTTAGATCATGCAGTTTCAGATCAGACATTCAGCTTTCAATCATACAGATATAGTTTAGTACCCAAATTCAGCTTATGCATGTTTAGTTAGAACTTCAGATTCAGCTCAGGTGTATCTCATGCATGTATAGTTCATGTATCCAAGATTCAGTTTATATAGCTTCAAGTCAAGGTATTTAGGTTCAGATCATGATAGCATGTTAGATTACAGATCATGACAATAGTTTAGGTCACATTAGAAATCATGTCATGCAGTTCATGTCAGCTTCAGGTCAGGTTCACGTAGTTCTAGGATATGTCTAAGTTAGTCACGTCCTCCGTTCTAGATTTCAAGTTCATATTCATGTTTTACAGTTTTTAATTATTATTTTTTTTTAATTTCAATTTTTAGACACGTTTAAGCATTCAACATGTTTAAATTTCATGCATTCAATATGTTTTCAGTTCATGCATTCAGCCATGTTTCCAATTCATGCATTCAGTCACGCTTATAGTTCATGATAGGACACGGATTTCACGCATGTAGAGTCTTCAGATTCATGAACAGTTACATCACAGTCAATAAATGACATATTTTTTTGCTTTAAGTTATGATCACAATTTCATTTTTTAATGTTCAGCCATGTTACAGGTTTTCCAAAGTCACGATACAGTCATAAGTATACAATTTATGTATGCTTTAGATTTCAGGTTTGGTGTAGATGTACATTTCTAGTTATTTACAAATTTATCGTCATGTTCATTCAACATATGTTGTTATGTTCACTTACCAAGTCGACCGTATAACTTATTCAGTTTATTTACAGTTTTACAGGCATGTCAGATCACATTTGTGGAGGACAAACTTTGGAGAATATGGGATCCAACAGTAGTCATCAGCATCCCGGTCGTACAATAACTGAATCAGGGCCTATTTTTTCGGCATTTGCATAGTCACGCCATGAGGCCGAATTATGTATATATATTTATATAATCACGTGTTGAATGTGTGTATATGTAATTTGTAGTATGAACGCATGTTTTCGTAGATTAGATATTAGTATTGACCGGAGACCGTATGTCAGTCAGTTTTTAGACATGTTTACAGTTCATGCATGCAACATGTTTTCAGTTCATGCATTCAGCCATGTTTCCAGTTTATGCATTCAATCACACTTATAGTTCATGACAGGACACGGTTTTCAAGCATGTATAGTCTTCAGATTCATGAACAGTTACATCACAGTCTAAGAATGACATGTTTTCTTCTTTAAGTTATGATCACGATTTCATGTTTTAATATTCAGCCATGTTACAGGTTTGCCAAAGTCACGATACAGTCATAAGTATATAATTTATGTATGCTTTAGATTTCAGGTTTAGTGTATATGTATATTTTCGGTTATTTACAAATTTATTGTCGTGTTCATTCAGCATATGTTGTTATGATCACTCATTAATTCGACTGTATAAATTATTTAGTTCATTTACAATTTTACAGGCATATTAGATCCCGTTTGTAGAGGACAAGCTTTGGAGAATATGGGATCCAGCAGTAGTAATTAGCATCCCAGTCGTACAAGATAGAATCAAGGCCTATTATTAGGCATTTGCATAGTCAGGCCATGAGGTCGAATTATGTATATATATTTATACAATCACATGTTGTATGTGTGTATATGTCATGTGTAGTGTGAACGCCATGTTTTCGTAGATTGGATATTAGTATTGACTGGAGGCCAATATTAAGTGTTGGGTGTTGATCTAGGTTGCATGGTGTTTAGAATACATCATGCCGAAATTTCAGTAAAATCTGTCAGGATCGGCCAGGTATGTATGTATGTTTCACAGTCAGTGAATGTATGCAGTATGTTCACGCAGTTCATGATCACGTTATATATGACAGCCATGCATGTAGTTAAGTTATGCAACATAGTAATAATCATGACACGTCAGTTAGGTGCACGTCTAGAGACTCAGGAAGTTGGATTATCCTTCTCCTATCGCACATGCCCTGGATTTTCCGGGCTGCTACAAAATCAAAGGATAGGAGGATTGACAAAATCAAAATCAATTTTTTGTATCATATTTTTTCAAGGACTTGAACTCAAATGAAAAGCCAAAAAATTGATTGAAAATCACTCTTCCATGGACTTTCAATATGCTTTTGGAATAAACTTATTAACATAATCTTAACACAAGGCAATGTTTGCAAATGTGTCACATTTTAGAAAGCTCTATCATATTGTAAGTGTTCATTATTTAAATTCAGACTTGAAAAAACATAACAATAAAATTAATTTAAAATTTTAAAAACTTGACCTTTCAAATTTTTTTAAATTATTAATAAATAACATTTGATTTTGGAAATGAATTTTTTAAATCTGACACATTTGTTAATCATACGCAACGCTGACGTTTTATTTAACAAAAGTCAAGTTGACATTAAAGTGCCATTAATTGATTACTTTCTTCAAGGTTAGGGAAACAGAACTCTAAGATTAAATAATAAATAGAATTTGACCTAGGGTTTTGCCTACCATATAATTCTTAGACATTTTTTATAATAATTTTTTCAAATTTTGTATAACAAAACATAAGTTTATAGACGGAACCTAAAAATTATTGACCCAATAATGAAAATTTTATAAATGTTTTAAGGTACAATAATTATAAAGCATAATTTCGTTATGATTTGAATCGAAATAAATTCATAAGACAATTTGAGAATCTTTTTTTTTAATCGTTGGAAATCCTCAAATCCCACCATTAAACCATCACTTCCGAACTTAAGCGGAGCAGGTAAAATCCCCAGTTGTCTCAGGCTCTTACAAGAAACGCACTCCTTAAATTCGATCGGGACCTTAAAATATAATAATAAAATAATAAAAAAATATGCATATATAAATAAAATATAATATAATATAATTAAAAAATATAAAAGAATTGAAATAAAACTAATAAAATTGATAAAATATAAATATAAAATAATACAATTAAAAATTAAAAAAGGGTATCTGGATCCGGACCAGGTAGACCCGGATCCGGACCCGTGTATATTTACCCGATCCGGGGCAATAAAAATGCGTTCGGATCCGAGTCCGAGTCCGGTCGAACCCGGATCCGGATCCAGATTTTGTCATCCCTATATCTTGAGCTCTATACTACCAAGTCGCACCCTTTGGGGACACAATTTGAGAATACACTCAACAATCTTGACAATCTTAACATCTAAGGATGTAGTCGAATTAATTTTTAAGTATTGTAATAAAATTTATTATTTGAGTTCAAATATTGAAAAAATATGGGTTAAAAATATATTTGGACTTACCCAATATCCACTCCTTACCTTATTAAAAACAAAATTAAAATAATCATATATTTGAATAGGTTTACCTACAATATGGAGGTTTTGTTCAGAACAAATATCAAATGGTCGGTCTAAGGATTTGATAACATTCACAGTAATATAATTTTGTAAATATTCTGGATGTTGTGGATTTTATAATTTAGATAAGGCATTGATTTTCTTACATATAATATTTATGTCTTATTCGTTTGTCTCTCAGTTTTCAAATAATACAATCAATTCATTGTGCAATAGTTAATAGTCAAAGTCTGCATCCAGAAACACAATAAAAAATAAAAAATTCATGAAATAAAAAAACTTATAAAAATACTTCAAAATAAACTAACAAATAACAATGGACTCGAAATCCAAAAAAAAAAATATTTAGATTTTGTGGACGGCTACTATTTAGGTTTCTTATTTTAATAGAAGATTATATTCATAAATTGTAATATATTTTAATTTTAATAATTTTTTATTTTAATTTTATAATTTAATAATAAAAAAATTAATTGTAAATATTAGGCTCCACGTATATTTTGTATTTTAAAAGAAGATTATATTATATCTTCTTATTATAATATGTAATAAAATTAATAATTGTAGTCATAGAGATTAAGTTTCTTATGTTAATAATTTATTATTTTAATTTTATAATTTAATAATAATAAATTATTGTATAGATATTTTTTTTTTAATTTAATAATAAAAATTAATTGTAGATATTATGTTAATTATAGATAATTTAATAGTATTTTTTTATTTTAATATGATAGTCTAATATAATTTCTTGTTATAATAGAATTCTTATAAAATTATCATATATATCTTTATTGTAATATGATTTATTAATTTAATTTTATAACTTTAATATGAAGCGGTCACGTGATACGATTAAGTGACTTAAAAATATTTAACTTATATATAGAGAGATTAATGATGGGCTTATAAGCATATATTGAAATAAATAATCACAAAGTCTTAAATATTTTCAACAACGGATCCGAGGTTTATAATGCAAATTTTCTCCATTAAAGAAATAATTAATTGATAGATTAGGTTGGATTTTAAAATGGGTGTTTCTAGAACCTAATAATACGGCTAAATAGTAATTAAAAAATAAAGATACGAATTTCATTTTGATTACCTAATTTTCTCATTCGTGTTTTCCGGAATTATTATTTAATTAGTAATAGCTTTCTCTTCATGCAAAGATCAAATTAAAAAATTGTTTAATCAAGTACTAATTTGAGTTGTACGTAGAACCAAATAATCGATCTAATAAACAAATAATGGCAAGATTATAAGAAGACAAACAAAATCTACAAAAACAATTTAATATTTGAATCTTTTAATTGAATATATGAAGAGATTGCAAAGATTTGTAAAGCCAATGCATCATTGCACATGGAGGTCACTGGCTTTATCAATGAAAATCCCAAGTTAAATCCATTTTATTTTCTGCTATTACATGGAGAGACGTTTGGGGACAGTTCATAAATACGGATGGTAGAGGTTTTAAAATTTAATTTAAAAATAAAATTTTCAAATCTAAAATTAATTGTGTTCTACTTTTTTAATTTTGTTCAAAAAAATTACTAATATGTACCATATTTTAAAAATTCGCTTACCCTTCAAACTCGAGACCGACCTATTACATGTTCATTGAAACGGATTTTTTTGTTAATATAAAATTTGTAATAATGATTTATAAAGACTTGTAATAGAAAAATAGAAGATCATACTATACAAATAACATAATTTAATTATCGTATTAAAAGCTTTTTATATTAATAGGTAAGAATAGGAAAGTGATGGGAAGTGTGGGAAGTTGGACTAGTTTAAATACAATTTGTTTTTAGTAGAGTTAATCTGAGCTACTCATCTTCAAAATTCAACTAATAGGAAATTTTTTATTATTTTAATATAGGTTATCTCCATGTTAAAACCCGACCTATTGATCGAGAGAGAATCAAAGATCAGATGTCGGACAAATCGGAAATCAATTTAGAGTCGATAATAAATTATTGTTTTATTACATTTTATATGTATTTAAATATAAATAGATAAGAAATAATTTGGAGGAAAAAAAAAATCTACTTTGGATAAAATATTTGACTATAAATATTTATTAATCAGAGATTGGCACTTGTTCAAATGGCAATGAATATAATTTTTTGAAATGGTGTGTTAAAGTTAACATTTGAATAATTGAAAAATTAATTAATTTCTTACTATCTAATTAATCAATTCCTTTCTGAGTAAAAATCTTGTAATTGTTTCATATTTGACCACTAGTAATCAATTGATATTTCTTTCTAAGTTATTCACTTTTATATTTGGAAACTAATAATCAACATTAATATTTCTTTCTATTTAAGTTAGGTATGGATACTATAAAAATCAATTAATATTTCTTTCCAAACTAAAAAGGATTGGGCTATTTGCACTCTATAAAATAATACATTATTATTTTGTACACTCACCTATTAAATTTAAATTATTTATTTTTACTTTATACACTCTTTAAAATGACAAATAGACTTATATCATTTAAATTAATTATCTTTGTTACTAAACACACTCATACAAATATTTAGCACACTCAAAAAATAATTTAGAACACTCATTTTGTATTAAATTTTATTTGGTTAAGAAATTAATAAAAATAAATAATATATTTTTACCAAAAAGAAAGAATCAAGCCTTTAAAGTTTAAACATACCATGCTATCAAAAAGGGAAAACAAGAAAATATTATTAAAACAAAAAAGAAAAAAAAACTTGTGTAACTATAAATGTGATGAATTACACAGATCCAACCACAGATACATTAAAACAATATTTCTTTAATAACATCTGTGACTGTTTATTATTAAAGCAATCACTACAAGAAAATGGATTTTTAGCGTCCAATACTTTAGTGTCGAAAGTTATTTCGACGCTAATAATCACTTTTAGCGTTGCAATTCATATTCGACGCCAATTATCAAGATTTTAGCGACGAAAATCATACGCGACGCCAAATGTTCAACTTTTATCGTCGAATAGTATTTCGACGCTAAAAATAAGCCTTATAGCGTCGAAACACGTATTCGACGCCGAAAACTTGACATTTAGCGTCGACGGAATTGCGTCGCAAAAGGTCTATGAAGATACCACCGACAATTCTTTTATCTTTAGCGTCTACTTTTAATATCGACGCTGAAAATCCCGACATTTAGCGTCGAATTGTTTATTCGATGCTAAAAATCGGATATTTAGCGTCGAATATTGGGATTCGACGCTAAAAATTGATTAAAATAAAGATTGCCACCAACCCTTCTGATGAGCGGAAAGTATATCAATATTTACCGCATCTTTTACCTAATATTTTGTTTAGTTTCTCGGGTTTGATGAATGTTTTGATGTGTTTTGATGTGTTTTGCAGATAAATAAAGTATCGGGACTTAATGGAATCAAATCGGGGCTAAAATGATGAAATCCGGAGCAAAAAATAGCAAAAAACGGAAATTTACTATACGCGTCACGAAGTACAGTTTCAGAAATTTCAGTTTTACGCAATTGTCGTATTTTGGCCATAACATTTTCATCTGATATCCGATTGAGCTGATTCAAGTTCCAGATTAAAGAAGACTCAATGCTCTACAACTTTGAAGAATAACATAATTTTGAATTCTGAAGATTTCATGACCGAAATTGATGACCAATCCGAAATTATGTTATGTTTAATTACTAAAGTCACTTTCAAAAATATAAAAATTTATCAAACTTCCACCAAACATGCAAGTGCCTTGTTTGGTGCCATGTTCGGTGGAGTGTTTGGTGGAGTGTTTTGTGGAGTGTTTGGTGGAGCAATTGGTGGAGCAATTGGTGGAGAAATTGGTGGAAGCCTTTAGGTTTTCCTATAAATACCAAGCCATTTCATTTGTAATTCTCATGCTTTCCTTAGGTTTTTGTAAGGAATTTAAGGATTGCATCTTATTTGTATTTATTTTCTGTATTTAATTTATGTATTTTTATTTTCAGTAATAGTAGTAGTTTATTTTCTTTTATTTACTTTTATGTTTTATAGTTAATTTTCCGCTGAGGGAAGGATGAAATTTTTATTATTTTAATTTAGATTAATCTCCTTTAATTATAATATGGAAATTATAATTTAACATAAAAGGTTATACCGCCTTAATGGCTGGTTTTATTTATTTGACACCACCTATATGGCTGGCCTTTATGTGACAGATGATTACCACCTATATGGCTGGTTTATGGACAAATAATGATACCGCATTTATGGTCGGTCGGGCTTAATTAAAATCTGACTTAATGAGGATACCGCCTATATGGCTGGTTGGTAATATCACTGATAAATTTTATATTATAGTAAGAGGGATTTCTAAATTAGAAATAGTAAAGGTGGATCCCAACCCCCGTCATTTTATTTTTATTCTAGGGAAGTGATGAAACACAATATCCACACACTTAATAATTGATTTTCTTTTTATGGGTAATTATTTAGTTTGTTTATTGAGTCTTAAGCTTAATGCTTCTTGTTAATTGGCCATTAATAAGATTGATTTGGTAAACTTAAAATGAACTTGACGAAGGGATTTTAGGTTTCAGCATTAGATTCAATAGTCCACGATCTTCCTTGAGGATAGATAACCCTTTAATAGATTTCCTTACAGGATAGACATATACATGTCGGGCGGGGGTAGCCACTTTTGGAACTTGAACTTAATGAATTCAGGTAACTTGGTTATCATAGACATATGATTAATTGGGTTATTTGGGTATTCGCGTCTGACCATCGACAGAGGCTTTTGCATATCTTCGTGTTCCAGGTTAGCAAATAGACTTATTACACATATATAAGAAATCAATTCATCTTTATGATAATATTATGTGGAATCACAACCCTAGATCTTTGTGTCTTTTATTTATTTTTCTTAGTATTTTCTTTTGTTTATTTTATTTAAGCAAATCCACATTCAACCAACCAAAAGCAATCATTCTCTTCTCCCTTAATCAGATACTTGTAAATAAATAGTATCAATAATTAATAACAACAGTAGGAATTAAGTCATCGTGGGATCGATATTTTTATACTACTTGAACGATACGTGCGGTTGCATTATACACGTGTGATTACGCACCAGTCAAGTTTTTGGCGCCGTTGCCGGTGACTTATTTTTCTTGAGTTATTAATTTTAAAGCTATCTAATTTACTTGTATCTAATTTTATTTTTTATTTGTAATTTTTATTTCCTTCTTTTATTTTTCAGGTTGTTGACATGGATCTTCGTTGGGAGATAGAAGGATTACGAGCTTTACTAGAAGAAGATACACCCCAAATCAGGAAGCAACAGTCCGGTTTTCTGAGGCCTGTTGTCCATACCAACAATTATCACTGGATGCCAGAACCAAGCAATACTACATTTTCTCAACATAACGCAATAGGGAGATGTGTGATATGCGATGGTAACCACCCGAGCGATCAATGTATATATATTTTAGAGTGGCAGAATTATCGGAATCAATCAAGGTACGAAGAAACAGCATATTTCACTGAAACTTATTCTCCGTATTATCCACCATCTACCTACGATTTTCATCAAGAACCAGAACCATCAGAGGAAGATCAGATGGTTGACATGCTCAAAGATTGGTTTAAGAAACAAGATGAACGGTTGGATACAATGCTTGAAACATTCCAGAATCAACTCGAAAGTATTCAGAGACAATCAGCATCCATTCAGAGACTGACAGATCAAACGAGACAATTAACAGAAAACCAGAGCTACATACCTCAAGAAGCATTTTCAGATGAAACTGATGAAGCCTTCGAGTATCCAGAGTTTCAACTTGACACCTTATTAGAGGAAGAAGCTGAGCAGTATCAGGAACCAGAGGTATCAGTTTAGGAGCCCAAAACAACGAAGTCTCTGTTTGATTTTTATTATTCTGACTCTGACGAGGATGAAGAAGCTGAGTTGTTTATACCGACTGCACCAACAAGAGAGGATGAAACTTTCCATCTTCAAAATGAAGATCTTGGAGCTTCCATTGCATAAATGTTCGAAGAAGATTTATCTGAGCCAGACCCATCAGAGGATGAAGACCTAAAATCTGAAATTTCTTTACATCCTCAGGTTGACACTTATGGAGCATGCATTTCACATATGACAGATGAAGAATTGAATGCGGAAATCCTAAAATACATCTATGAAGAAATGGTGGAGCAAGATGCATAATAAATGGAAGAGCAAATGTCAGACCTTATTGAGGATCCAACGCATTCAGGCGAAACATCACTGTTTTGAGGAGTAAAAATCAAAGATATCACCCAGAAACTTGACAGAATGAAACTTCCATTTCAAGTCAAGCACCATACGAGACCTCATGATTTTCTTTCTTTCTTTTCAGGAACCACTGGAGCGACAAAGTTTAAAAAGGTGGCACAAGCACTGGATGAGATAAAATTCTTTTTGCCACTTTATCGTCGGAAGAGACTCTTCAAAAGCAACGCTCACGGAATCGTCTTTAATTGGACATCCAAAACCACGCTGAAACCTCATTGACAAATGGATTTCAGTCACGTCTGGCTGAAGACGAAAAATTTAGCGCTAGCAGGGAGGCAACCCATGCACTTTGTTGTAATTTCTGTTTTCATATTTTGTGTATACATGTTGTGGAGTTTTTAATCTTGTATGTTAATTTTTTAGGGAAAAGCACAAACGGAGCATTTAATGAGGAATGGTGTTTGGCAATTACAAAGATGAGATTTAAGTCATTAGTGATGGCTGAGTAAGAAATGGATTCTTGAGACGCATCCTAATGGATTTATATACCAAACGAGTGGCGTATTGCGTACATAATCCAGTTTCCTAATAATTGCTTTGATTTGCTTTTCTTTTGTTATTTTCTTTTATTTTCGCCAACAAGATCTATACTTTTTGACTTTCACGGTTTATTTTAACATTCATTGTCATTTGACAGGTACTATTGCTATTTTTACTCACCCTTTTCAAGATCTATAAATTCAGCTCATCATTTTTCTCTTCTACACATTCAGATAAACATCCAAATAAGAGAGAGAAAATGGAAGCAACTTCACAACAGCGAGTCATTAAAATCTGTGTGTTCTGTGGATCTTACTATGGCAAAAAACCAGATTTCATTGAGGTTGCAAGGGAATTAGGGAGAGTTATAGCAGAACGAAATATGCACCTAGTATATGGCAGTGGAAACCTTGGATTGATGGGAAGCATTTCAAAATCCGTTCAAGAGGGTGGGAGTCACGTTTTGGGAATCATTCCAAAAACTTTGACGGACAAACACATAATCGGAAAAACAAATGGAGATAAACGCATTGTCTCGGGTATGTCTTAACAACTCCTTGAAATGATCAAAACTGCTGATGTTTTTATTGTTTTACCAAGTGGCTTGGGCACAATGGAGGAAATTTTTACAGTACTATCTTGGGAAAACTTTAACATACACCAGAAACCGCTTGGACTGTACAACGTTGATGGATTTTATGATTTTCTTTATGTGTTTCTTGATGATGCCCGGAGAAATGGGTTCGTGTCAAAACCTGTAAAAGAACTCATCTTCACTGCCAGAACTGCCCCAGATTTAATTGACCAAATATTAGCCTTTGAACCACAAATTGACCCTATTCTTTCCAAGATAAACTGGTCCGATAATGATCGTGGTAAGATGCGTCGGATTAATCTGGATTTTAACCTTTAACTTTTCATTTAGATGTAGAATTTCAGCTAACCAGGTACGGTTTTCGAAACTCTTCTTCTACTGTTTAAGACATTGGGGATAATGTCTCATTTAGGTTTGGGGGAGGGGAATAATTGACTAGTATCTTATTTTTATTGTGTTGTTTTTATTTTTTTTTAGTCCAAAATTTTTTCAAAAAATAAAAAAATTGAAAAATTTTACAAAAATTTAAAAAAATATTTTGTGTTTTTGTTTTTAACTTGATTAATCATGTGAAATTGGTGAGACTTGAGAGATAGTTGTGTAAGGAGTTTCCACTCTTGATACGTATCTCAAACCTATTTTCGAAACAAATTAATTTTTATTTATTTCCTTTTGAATTATTTAATTTGTGAATTCTCCATAAAACTGACTAAAATGAATCTTCATATGCTCAGTTGGCAGGTATTATCAACATGCATGGTAACATACGGACATGAGCTGTAATTGAAAAGTTTGTAATATTAAGTGCTCTACTTTAATTGGAGGAAGCATCTATAAATGGCAATGGAGTAAAAAAAAAACGTCTGAGATCCGAGTTATTAAGTCTGTAGGGGTGTTTTAACACCTAGTGCCCTAAAACTAACTGGTTTGGGAGCCACTAGCCTAAAGCTCGGTACATAGATCGAAGATGTTGCAAAATATATTTATATCCGAAGTCTGAGTAATTAAGTCCGCATGGGTATCTTAACACCTAGTGCCCTAAAGCCAACCGGTTTGGGAGCCACTGGCCCAAAGCTCGCTACATAGATGGAAGATATTGTATATAAATAAAAAAAAATCAAAAATCAAAGAAAAAAATCAGAAAAAAATTATTCCATTGCTACAAAAAGGTGTGAATTCTGATAAAATTTTAGGACAAAAATATTACTCTCTTCTCAACTGCACTTGTGACTATTGTGGGCAAAATAAGTTAATTAATATCTTGGTGGTTGTGTATATGAAGAATGGTAAAAATAATCGGAGAATTTACTTATTTGGTATTTTAGAAAGAAAGAAAACAACTACTAACTTGGATAAGAAGTTTCACCTGTTTAGTCACTAACTTCTTTATTCTCATTTCTCTTGTCTTTTTGCTTTTGTGTGCATTAGTTTTACTATTTTTTTACTTTTATAAGACGTTTGTAGGTATCGTTGTTGTAAGCCCTCACGAGACTACAACTCGTCCACTAGGGACACCTAAGGGTTTAAAGGCTTGTTGCATATGCTAAATGCAACCGTGATCCCTACGAAAGTGGCTTAGTTTAATTTTAATTGTTACTTGTATTTTATTTTATTGTTTTGCTCGAGAACTAGCAAAATGTTAGGTTTGTGGGTGTGATGAGCGAAAAATATATCAATATTTACTGCCCATTTTACCTAATATTTTGTTTAGTTTCTCAGGTTTGATGAATGTTTTGATGTGTTTTGCAGATAAATAAAGTATCGAGACTTAATGGAATCAAATCAGGTCTAAAATGATGAAATCCGGAGCAAAAAATAACAAAAACGAAAATTTACTATACGCGTCACGAAGTACAGTTTCAGAAATTTCAATTTTATGCAACTGTTGTATTTTGGCCATAACCTTTTCATCTGATATCCGATTGAGCTGATTCAAGTTCCAGATTAAAGAAGACTCAATGATCTACAACTTTGAAGAAAAACATAATTTCGAATTCTGAAGATTTCATGATCGAAATTGATGACCAATCCGAAATTATGTTATGTTTAATTACTAAAGTCATTTTCAAAAATATAAAAATTTATCAAACTTCCACCAAACATGCAAGTGTCTTGTTTGGTGTCATGTTTGGTGGAGTATTTGGTGGAGTGTTTGGCGGAACAATTGGTGGAGCAATTGATGGAGAAATTGGTGGAAGCCTTTAGGTTTTCCTACAAATACCAAGTCATTTCATTTGTAATTCTCATGCTTTCCTTAGGTTTTTGTAAGGAATTTAAGGATTGCATCTTATTTGTATTTATTTTCAGTATTTAATTTATGCATTTTTATTTTCAGTAATAGTAGTAGTTTATTTTCTTTTATTTACTTTTATGTTTTAAAAAGTTTCACTAACAAATAAAAATTATTACAATAAGACCATCTTCAACAAAGCTGTCTACATGATTCTTTAAATTTATCAAAAAATGACATCACTTTTAATTTAGAGAGTTATGTAAGAGAATTTATTTTTAAACAATCCTCCTACATACATTCAATCTAATATAAAATATCAATATATTTATTATTACAAATATATTTTAAATTCATTTCACCAATTGGAATAAATATATACACACACACATACATACATACATACATACATACATACATACAGTGGCGTATCCACTAAGGGGCAGTTGCCCCCACTGGACCCACAAAAATTTAATAAATTTTTTATTTAATAAATTTATTTTTTATATAAATATATATTACAAAAGTCAATTTACCCCAAAAGCTAATTACAAAACCTCACTCCATCAGTCCCAATTTGCAATTAGGTTCACGACAACATCAACCCAATTTTTCCCAGAAAATTACAAAGAAGATAAGCAACAAGGCGACAATGCAACTTTTCTCTTTGCAGCTTCTTCATTTTCCACTTCTTAACAACTATTTCAAAGTAAACTTCGTTTCACTTTCTTTAATCTGTTTGATAAATTATTATTGCTCTGTTATAAAAACCTCTCTAAAATTAATATCCGTTTTAAACTCAAAATATGGATTTGATAGAACCTGCTAATCAAACCCATAAATTATCACGAAGGAAGTAACCATGAACATATGTTAGATAGATCAATTGACAACAGATGATAGAGAGAAATAATTGGAAACATAAGATAGAGAGAAATAATTGAAAAAGAGATTAGCAAATAGAAGAAAGAGAATTTTATATAAAGACTATTGAGAAGCTAATATCCAGAAGCCACCTAAAGAGATTGCATGTGTTTATTTTGTTCATTGTTTTGCTCACCAACTTCAATTAGCTCTTATGGCCGTGGCAAAAAAATAATGTTGAAGTTCAATCTTTCTTCAATATAATTGCTAATGTGGTGAATGTTGTTGGAGGCTCATGTAAGCGTCGTGATGTTCTTCGAGATATACAAACTTTAGGAATTGTAAAAGCACTTTCTAATGACGAAATTTCAAGTGGGCAAAGGTGCGTAAGGGCAAAATCAAGAGACTAACATGCATCATTATCGGGTTGAATTATTTTATGTGGTTTTAGATGCACAACTTCAAGAGCTTAACAACTGTTTCAATGAGACAAACACTGAATTGCTTCTTTGTTGTTTAACTCCCCTTAGTTTATGTGATTCATTCTCCTAATTCAATAAACAAAATCTAGTTTGTCTTGCTCAATTTTATCCCACGGATTTCTCTTGAATAGAGCACATCGTATCAGATGGTCAACTTGATACCTACATTATAGATATGCGTTCTAGTGTTGAGTTTTCGAAATTGAATGAGATTGTGACCTTGCAGCATTGTTGGTTAAAACTAAAAAGGATAAAGTATATACACTAGTTTACTTACTTTTGATATTATCTTTGACTTTACATGTTGCCACTGTCACTATAGCGGGAGTATTTTCAGCTATAAATATTGTGAAGACTAGACTAAGCAACATGATGAGAGATTAATGGATGAATGATAATTTATTTACATATATAGAAAAATATGTATTTAGGAGCATTGATAATGAAACTATCATGCAAGGTTTCCAAAATATAAAATCATGTCGTGGATAATTGTAATGTATAAAATATTCACATTTCAATATAAATATAAATATATTTTATATTTTATATTTTATATTTTATATTTAGTTTTCATAACTTTACCCCCACTGATTTGATTTTCTGGATACGCCACTGTGTGTGTGTATATATTACAAAATAAGTTGGTAAAACCAGTACACAAATCATGAAATTTAGAAAAACCTGGAAAACTTGTGTAGAAGATGATGCAAGTCGAGTTGCCTATCCTTAAGAACTTATTATCCCCGCCCCGATGCACTACGGATCTTGTGGCTAATATTCTCTCAGGATTCTTGATAACTTCTTGATTTAGGGGCACTCATTAAATCAAGAACACGAACTATGAATTATGGTGGAAACTCTCTCTCATTTTTGACTCTTTAGACAATGAAAACTTATAAAAAATTTGGATGGAAGAAAATGAACCCAATAGTCCATTTTTATAGGCATGGAAGGGTGCATTTGTAGGCACCCTTTGGTTTAGGGTGTACCCCTCCTAAAAGTTATACACATTCCTTATGCCTTTTGGAACATAGAGATATGTTCTTCCAATTTAGAGGACATGTTCCCTCAATTTGTGTTTTTCCCACTTATCAAGGGACATGTCTCTCCTACACCTATATAAATATATTTAGAGAATTTACAACAATTTGTATGTGGGGCATATGTTCTTCATCATAAAGATAGAGAGTGTGATCATCGGAAATTAATGTATGATAAAGATATGATGTATTATTGGACAGAGTAATCATGTTTTACTCCATACATCTAAGGTATGATATATATAGTTTCTGATTTCTTGGAGATGCTCTAACCTCTTTCAAGTATAATAATTAGTTTATCAATAATCATCAATAAATAATTAGTGTGGAAATTCTAGAAGGACGTAGTCAACAGTTTTAAAGCTCTGTTTGATATACATTTTCAAGTAAAGTTTCTTCAAATAAAGCTTATGTTACTAGAGTTTTTGGTAAAAAAAAATTTATGTGTGTTAGTTATCAATGATGACTTTTATTAAAAAATGTGAAATTATTTTAAAGGACAAAGTTTTTAAAATTGTATTACGAAAGAAATGAAATAATATTGTAAAATAAAATAAAGATATTTTAGATAATTTAACTATTTAAAAAAGGCTTCCAACCTCTACTCATAAAAATTCAAATTTTGAGTTTCCAAAAAAGACCTAAATTTTGAGTTTTTACTATTAGAGACAAAATATTTTTTTAATCCTCAAAGGTGAAATTTAAATGAAACCAAACACCACCAAAAAGTTGAAAAGAATTTTTGAGATTAAAAAAATATATTTTATTTATACTAAAACACTAAGTATTTTAATAAAACTTGTCATTCAAATTTGAACTTTGAGAAAATAAGGATTAAAATTATATTTGAACTTACCCATATCCCCAATATCCCGCTTAACTTTAAAAAAGAAAAAAAGAGAAAAGAGAAAAGAGAAATTATCCAATTTCCATCCAATATTAGGTGAAATTTCAAAAATATCACAATCGTTTTAAATTATTAATTTTCCACTCCAAATTTTAAAAATGTAAAATAATCATATTTTAAGGTGGAAGATTAATAAATTTTTTTACAAGATTTTAGTGAAAAATGATGTACTGTTTATAATTTAAGTGAAAATTTATATACTTTTATATCACGGTAGAAAATTAATAATTTTTTTTTTTTTTTTAAAAAAAAAATAGTGATATTTTCAAATTTTCACTGCATCAAAATGGGATAATTTTCTGGGAAAAAAAATTGTGGGAATGTGACACTCCTGTCAAATTCGTCGTATTCTCTGATAGAAACAATAAGAACTCAAAAGTCCCCCCCAATCATGTGCTCGCCACGTGAGCAGTAGTACTGTACAGCTCACGCTCCGATCACCTCCTCCTCCCTCAAATCCAACAAAAAGCCATCATCATCACGCCATTAACATAATCGAAGCTCTCAAAATCTTCATTCAAAGCGAAAAAAAAATATGGGAGGCTGCAGCTCTAAACCTCCAAAGCCAAACCCATATGCCCCGCGTTATACCCCAAATGACCTTTCTATCCCTCCCACTCCCAACGACGGCGCCGTTTCCGACGACAAACTATCGCATTCCGCAGCTCTATCTCCTTTCTTTCCCTTTTACACTCCCAGCCCAGCTTATATTTTCAAAAAATCTCCTTCTGGGTCCAAAAAAGGCGGGAACTTGACGCCAACGAGAATTTTCCGGATGCCGCCGTCGCCGGCGAAGCACATTAAGGCGGTTCTGAGGAGAAAGAAGTCGACGAAGAAGCCTTTGGCTGCGGAAGAGGAGGAAGGGGCGGCGGCGGAGCTGGATAAGAGGTTTGGGTTCTCGAAGGAGGTGACGAGTAGATTAGAGGTTGGTGAAGAAGTGGGGCGAGGGCATTTTGGGTATACTTGTACTGCAAGATACAAGAAAGGTGAACATAAAGATCAAAAAGTTGCTGTCAAGGTCATTCCTAAATCCAAGGTCAGTGGTGATGCAATCAAAAATAGTTCATTTTTATTATTTCTTTTAAAAGAAAAAATATATTTAAAATGTTTTCACTTATTAAGAAATAAAGATTTCATTTTTACGTTCGTGCATTAGCATTACTAGGGATGTGTTATTGAATTGGGTCTGTTTTGTTTTTTCTAACATTTTCTTGGGATTAATTTTGTATACAGATAATTTTTTTATTTATTTTTTATTTTGTAAATGTTTTTTGTTTTTCTAATTGGAATTTTGATTATGGGGTGGGACAAATAAAGTGACCCACTATGTTTATATTGGTCTATAAGTGAATTGATAGATTTGTGGCTAGGTCCACCTCTCCTTGAATGTTATTCTAAAAATGTTTAGAAATTAGAACAAAGTTTTGGGTATATTTTAGGTTTAAATCACATGCAACTTTTTGCTTGGAAGCTGGTGTGGAATGCCATTTAATGTGAATACGAACAATGCTACTATAAATTAATCCTATGAACACTTTTGTTTTTGATATTTTATAGTAAAAATATCAAGAAAGTACATTGTCCAAATCCAATGGTTTTGAATGGCCTCAATTATTGAAAAGATCTTGGCCTAAAATGGAGTCTTAACATGGGTTTACCGTCATAGATGATTGTTTGTTGAAACATGCACCTATTATCCACCACCAGCATATGCTCACAGGCAAACCAGAAAGGCTCGCTGTTGTATTTGGTCATCTGGAATATTTGCATGGTTGAACTGATAATTTTTAGTGAGCTACAGTTGTTGACCTGAAACTGTGTGTGAAGTATGGAAACAATAAGTGAAAATTGCGATATTTGCATGATAATCTGAATGATCCATGCCTCACAAGAACGGTACAGAGACAATATAATTTGCACAAAGTTACTTTGAGTTTTGGCATGGTGTTTCCATGGCTGAGATCGACTTGAGACGTCGAGGCTAGAAAATTCAGTGCTATGTGAAATTTCAATTCCACATCTCTTATTCGCTTGGAAGTTCATCTGGAATGGCCCAAAATTAAAACAAAATTCAAGGCATATATTTATGACTGGATATACTTCAGTGTAGTTTGGTTTATGCTTTTATGGGTGTTGAGGAGATAGAAGTTCCAATAAATAGATATACATTATAAAGGATGAGTTATTAAAGTCTGGTATTATGACCATCAGGTTTGGAGTTGACCAGACCTTGTGCAATGATTCTTAGCCGAAACATTATTGTCTTGCATTTGCAGGCTTGGTATCTACCTTTTTCTGCATGTTTTAACACCATATTTTTTAATATCTTTGTTGGGTTGTCTTCCGTACATATTTTCTGATGGGATTCGTTTGATCTCACCAGATGACAACAGCTATTGCAGTGGAAGATGTGCGAAGGGAGGTGAAAATATTACGAGCGTTGTCCGGACATGGCAATCTAGTAAAATTTTATGATGCATTTGAAGACCTTGATAATGTCTATATCGTAATGGAGTAAGTTTGGAATATGTATCACTGTTTAAGATTATAGGTTGTTTTATGGCCTTGCATACATAAAATTATTTAAGGTGAAATTTATATTCTTTCGAAGTTCTAATATTTGACGGCAAAATGGTTGAGCGTACTGCTCATTCCTTGAATTTGAGTTGTAAAAGATATTTGACAATATCTAAATTAAGAATTTTGATTGAATTTGCAGGTTATGTGAAGGAGGGGAGCTTCTAGACAGAATATTGGCAAGGTGGTGCTTCTAGTATTGATTATTTTGAAGCATTTTGGTGTACATGTATTAATGTATATATTTTATGCACTTCCATATGTTAGTCATTATTAGCCTCTAACTGGATATTCTATAATGATATAGGGGTGGAAAGTACTCAGAAGATGATGCAAAGGCTGTCCTGGTACAGATACTAAATGTCGTTGCCTTTTGTCATCTCCAGGGTGTGGTACATCGAGATCTTAAACCAGAGGTGGAGCATATTCCCATATTTTTCTTCTTTATTATAGCACTGAATGAGCATTTGAAAGTAACATTTATAAACAATCGAAATAGACCACTGAAGGCTCTTAGTGAATTTCTGGAAGTGGACCAGGTTGGGTCTGCTCTCCATGGTGTCTGATTTTGTGGGAAACAGACATGATGCCTTTTTTCCCAACACAGTGCTATTATCCGGCATCTTTCCTTTGCCTGAATTGAGAAACCTAAAACTAGTTAGCTTATCTTCAGCTGAATCAATTTTAGGGGTTCTCCAGAAGGCCTGAATAAGCCTAGCTGTTCAAATTAATTATACTCAGTGCGAAACACCATATAAATACAATGGTTGAGGTTGTCTTGTCTAAAGGGAAATAGTTGAGGTTGTCTTGTCTAAAGGGAAATATCATAAAAATGTGAGACAAAATAACAAGACTTCCCAAATTATGTCAAATTCTTTGCTGGAGACCTTGAAATGCATGTTTAATAAGCTGTGTATCACTGCACCCTACAGTTATGAGTTATTTCTATGAAGTGGTTCTAGTACTTCAATTTCTCCATCTGTACTGTTTTAATATTCCGGTCGAGTAACAAACTTCTACAGTGTGATAGCAATTTCAAATTTTAGACTTTAAAAGTTTGACTGTACTTGAAAGCCAGTATATAATCACAGTAATAAATTCATATTTCCTGAAAGGAAATTTTTGTTTTTGTGTCTGGTCATATTATTTGGAGATCCTTATTGTTTCCTGTTGGAGTGGGTAATTGGATTTGGATAGAAACATTATGATTTCTTTATGTTTTATTTTCATGTTGTAATCTAAATGTAGCCATTTTCTGGGGCAGAACTTCCTATATACTTGTAAGGACGAGAGCTCACAGTTGAAAGCCATTGACTTTGGCTTATCAGATTTTGTCAGACCAGGTTTGTTTCTCCTGCAATGAGTTTCATCTCACTGTCTAAAATTATAATAACTCAGCCTTGGGAGTTCGGAATGAGTTTTAATGATTATGATGGGTTGCAGATGAAAGGCTTAATGACATTGTGGGAAGTGCGTATTATGTGGCCCCAGAGGTTCTACATAGATCTTATGGTACTGAGGCTGATGTATGGAGTATAGGTGTTATGGCGTATATTCTTTTATGTGGGGGTCGTCCATTCTGGGCCCGGACTGAGTCTGGAATTTTTCGGGCAGTCCTGAAAGCTGATCCAAGTTTTGATGACGGACCCTGGCCTTCATTATCTTCAGAAGCAAAAGACTTTGTCAAGCTCCTGCTGAACAAGGATCCTCGGAAACGAATGACAGCTTCTCAAGCTCTGAGTGAGTGCATAATCTTCTCTCAATTTTGTCAAGTTACCAGTATTACTATCTCGAGTCACCATTCAGTCTTTTCTTTTCCCAGGTCATCCTTGGATCCGAAACTGTAATAATGTAAAAGTACCTCTGGATATTTCAATATTGAAACTCATGAAGGCATACATCCGGTCGTCTTCTTTGCGTAGGGCTGCTTTAAAGGTGTGTAGTTGTACTATTGATGAGACCTTTTTCCTGGATTTTACCTGATAATCTTTATGCGTAAGGCCTAACTTTTAGGTGTTATTTATTTGAAAGAGTGCCATTTTTCCCTCGATGTTTTTGGCTTTTATCACTTCCCCCTTAAAGTTTTCATAATAATCCTTTGCCCTTTAGTGTAAAAATGTTGGCAAAAACTATTACAGCCACAAAACAATCACTTTTTTCCTGTTAATGTTTGATGTGATAGTGATTAAAAAAAAGATGCACGGTTTGCTGTCTGTTTGTGGAAGTTCTTATGTTTACCCAGCATAAGATAATATATCTCATTCTGAAAGATTTTTTGTGGCTTCCTCTCATATTAACTGCTACTCTTTTCCTTTTCTGCATTTCTCTTGTAGGCCTTGTCTAAGACTTTGACTGTTGATGAACTTTTTTACTTGAAGGAGCAGTTTGCATTACTAGAGCCAAGCAAAAATGGCTGCATAACCTTGGAGAATATTAAGATGGTTTGTGCATTTCTGCCACTCTTTTTCTTGCTAAATTTTAATGTTTATACCAGATAATATAAGTTTAATGCAATTCATTCTTTTCTGTTCAGGTGCTAATGAAAAATGCAACAGATGCAATGAAGGAATCTTGCATCCCTGATTTGCTTGCCTCAGTATGAACTCTATCTGTAACCTTTTTTGTATTTTTCCAGAAATTACATGGTTTATTTTAAAGCTTCTGAAATGCTTACTATTTCGTTTTCATTTAACAACAGTTAAATGCACTTCAATACAGAAAGATGGATTTTGAAGAATTTTGCGCAGCTGCATTGAGTGTCCATCAGCTGGAGGCACTTGATCGTTGGGAACAGCATGGCCGTTGTGCATATGAGCTATTCGAGAAGGATGGAAATAGAGCAATTGTCATCGAGGAACTTGCTTCAGTAAGTTCAAACAGAATCCAACAAACAGATGTTGATTCTGCTTCTTGGAATTTAGTTAGCTTTTAAATATTTCCTTTCTAAATTGTTGTATCAGGAACTTGGACTTGGTCCCTCCATTCCACTTCAGGTTGTTCTCCAAGATTGGATCAGACACACCGATGGGAAGCTAAGCTTTCATGGCTTTGTCAAATTGTTGCACGGTGTTTCTGGCCGAACCATAGTAAAGCCACACTGATGAGTAAAGTTGCTGACCACTAGGTAGTAATTTTATTATCGCTTAATTGCTAAACAAAGCACACAAGATGGTAACATACACACACAGCAAAGCGATGATTGATTCTTGGAGAGAGTTTCAAGCTTGCACTGAACACGGCATCCCCAACACTCCACTCTCTTTGGTAGAGATAATTGTTATCAAGACATTGATCAATCTAGTTATGTGAGAGGAGATTGAAGTGCCTTAAAATTGCAGGTAAGCCATTGATTCATTTTAAGGTTGTAGAAACTATAATTTGTATTGCCTGCTAAAGATACTGTTAATTTGTACATAAAGATGCTGTTATTTGCTTACCAGGATTCACTATTAAATTATTAATGCTCTCAATGGTCATTCTATGATGCTGGATAAAAAATACTGTATCAATAATGAGATTATTATAGATTGTTATAAAGTAGTTTTCAATTGGAGTTCACAATGAATATACCATTGATATTAAGATTTTGTATTGCAAGGCCAAGGCGCTGCCCAAATTGGTAAAAAAATTTTAAGTATCCAATTAACTAAAACAATAGAAATCATAGAAAATATATCAAAACACAATTATCATTTCCAATATCTTCTTCAGTTCAAGACGGTTGGGTTTTTGGTTTGGTGTAGAAGATGATGCTTCTTCCTTTAATTTTTCTTTTGAAGTTGGTGTGGTAATTGTTATGTAGGCTCTTTTGTTAAAAGAGGTAGAATTGTTGTAGTTCTAGTCCAATGTAGAGCTTCTCCCACTCCAGCGGGCTCTGTTTCTCCAAAAGTTCAAAGTTCGGTTGTGATTTTGATAGGACCCAAATTCTCAGAATGATTGTTCAGTGACTTTGCCTTCTCTTGGGGTGAGAAGTGTACCACAATTTGCATAGAAAATAACTTGCTTTCATTGATAACTCTGGCTGCTTTAAATAAAGCCAAGCCTCGTACAAGTACATTGAAATAAAGTGAAACTAACTGGACGACAACCCACGTAATAGACACGTAAACAACATAAACAACAGAACACATAGACACGTAAACAACATGAACACAGAACACGTACACAAAACAACTCCAGAAATTAAGCATAACAACTGTCACGTAAATTAGCAGTCAACCGCATGCATGCCTTGACTACAACCATGCAACTGTCACGTAAATTAGCATGCACTGTCTTGACTTCAACTGCCACGTAAATTAGCATGCAACTGCCCTGACTTCAACCCACGCTCTTCATGTCTAGCTCAACCCAAGTATTTGGGATTTGGTCGCCTGTTTCTTACTGGTCTCCATGGCCTATCAATACCTGTCCCACCAAGTGGATCCTTGTCCTCAAGGTCCAATTGTGGAAACATTTCGCGTAACTTCTTTGTAGGTTCCCACGTTGCCTCCTCGGCGGGAAGGTGTTTCCAGTGCACTAAGACCTCTTCGACCAGCTGAGTGCCTTGTTTGATCCAACGATAGTCTAAAATAAATTGAGGTTCTAATTCGACTATTCCGTCATCACGAAAGGGTGGTAACTCGGCCTGTGGTGGTGTCGTGTTGCCGTCGTAGTTCCGGTACCGTTTGAGGAGGGATACGTGAAACACTGGGTGAATGCGTGCCCCTTCCGGTAATTGTAGCTTATATGCTACCGGCCCGATCTTCTCTAAAATCTGGTAAGGTCCATAAAAACGGCTAGCTAGTTTCTGATGCCCTTTTTAAAAACAGTTTGCTGGCGGTAGGGGTGCAGTTTCAGAAGTATCCAGTCGCCGACACTAAACGAAACGTCTCTCCTTTTCTTATCTGCCAGCTGCTTCATTCTGTTTATCGAATTTGCCAAGTTGGCCTTCAGTTGCTGTAGCAACTCATCTGGGTAACCAGTTGCTGATCAACTTCATGTACCGAAGATAGTCCCTCCGTATACGTCGGGATGGAAGGCGGTAATCGTCCATACAGTGCCTGAAAAGGGGTCATCCCTGTTGAAATATGGTAAGTCGTATTATACCAATATTCCGCCCAAGGTAAGTAGTTGCTCCATTTACGTGGCCACTGATAAACAAAACACCGAAGATATTGTTCAACGCAGCGATTGATGACTTCTGTCTGGCCGTCTGTCTGCGGATGGTATGCGGAACTGAGTTGTAGTTTGGAGCCCGACAGTTTGAAAAATTCTTTCCAGAAATTACTGATGAAGATTGGATCCCGATCACTAATAATTGATTTAGGCATGCCGTGCAACTTGGTGATGCCTGCCACAAATTTTTCTGCGACAATTTTTGCAGTAAAAGGATGGCTTAAAGTAAGAAAATGTGCAGACTTACTAAGTCTATCGACAACCACCATGATAGTGTCTTGCCCCTGCGAAACCGGAAGGCCTTCAATGAAATCCAAGGTGATATCATCCCATACTTGGCACGGAATTGGTAGTGGTTGAAGAAGCCCAGCTGGAGCTAAGGTCTCCGCTTTTATTTTCTGGCATACCTCGCAACCGTTGATGTAGTCGCGCACCGATTTATGCATCCCAGGCCAATAAAACTGCTGCCCCAATTTTTTGATTGTCCTCAAAACACCCGAATGACCCCCCACCTTGGTGTTATGCATTTCGTGTAGTAGAGTGGCTCTTAAGGTGCCGTCGTTCGGAACAACGACTCTTCCTTTATGCAGTAACAACCCTTCGCGCCATGTGTATGACCCGCCAGGTTGTTTGGTAGCCTCACGAACCTTTGACTGGATGTATTGGTCGTCTGCAGCAGCTTGTTTTATTTTTTCCCATACGCCAACCTGTGGGAAGAAAATATGGTGAAGAATAGGACTCCCCTGTTTCCTAGAGAGAGCGTCAGCTGCGGAGTTCTCATTGCCCGACCTGTATTGAATTTCATAATCGTATCCCAAAAGCTTTGCAACCCATTTTTGCTGCTCCGGAGTTGCTATGCGTTGTTCAAGAAAATATTTGAGGCTACGTTGATCGGTCTGGATATAGAACTTTTTGCCCATAAGGTAAGGCCGCCAGGTACGTATTGCTTAGACGATAGCCAACATTTCTTTAGCGTATGTCGACCATGATTTTTTTGTTATGCCGAGGGCTCGACTCATGTATGCTACTGGTTTGCCTTGTTGAGACAATACTGCTCCGATTCCTTCTCCAGATGCATCTGTCTCAATAGTGAAATCAGCATTGAAGTTTGGCATGGCTAATATAGGGGTGGTTGTCATGGCTTGTTTTAGAGCACAGAAAGCAGATTCAGCTTCGTCATGCCATCCGAATTGCCCTTTTTTGAGGAGGTTGGTGAGAGGTCGAGATATGATGCCATAATTCTGGATGAACTTCCGATAATAACCTGTCAAACCTACAAAACCATGTAGTTCCGAAATGTTAGTAGGCCGAGGCCAAGTTTGCATGGCAGCAATTTTATTTGCATCCACTTTCACGCCTTGATTAGTGATGATGTGCCCCAAATACTCCAATTCTTGCTTCCCAAATGCACATTTGCTAGCCTTAACATAAAATTTGTGATGCCGCAATATCTCAAAGGTTTGTCTCACATGCTGCAAATGTTGATCCCAATCTGGACTATAGACCAAGATATCATCAAAAAAGACTAATATGAATTTTCGAAGATGTTGTCGAAAGATGGAGTTCATGATAGCTTGGAATGTTGAAGGTGCATTACATAATCCGAATGGCATAACCAAGTATTCGTAATGCCCATTATGCGTTCGAAAATTAGTTTTATGGATATCACCTGGTTTAACCCGCACTTGATGGTACCCCGCTCTAAGGTCCAGCTTGGTAAAATAAGAAGCGCCGAAGAGTTCATCCAACATATCATCCACAGTGGGAATTGGGAATCGGTCTTTAATAGTTGCGGCGTTGAGTGCGCGATAATCTGTGCAAAAGCGCCAGTTCCCGTCTTTTTTTTTAACCAGTAATACCGGAGAGGAAAATGGGCTAACACTGGGACGCACCAGTCCAGCTTGCAACATATCTTGGACCTGTTTCTCAATCTCGTTCTTTTGATAATGCGCATACCGGTAGGGTCGGACATTAGTTGGTTCGGTTCCGTCTTTAAGGTTAATGCCATGGTCGATTTCACGCCGTGGTGGTAAAGATGAGGGCTCTGTGAATAATTCTGAAAAGTCCTGCAATAGCTTTTGCATGTTGGGATGAAGCTTCTCTAGTGGGTCCGTTGTGCCGACCTGGAAACATAATGCAAATAGCACTTGGCTTGGGCGCACTTCTTTGGATAGCTCATTGAGTGATGCTGCTTGTATGTCTTGTCCATCAATGCCGATCAATTTCTTGGTATGGTTTTCCCACAAAAATTCCATGGTCAACTGCTTCTAGTCGCAAATTATGGAGCCAAGCAACTCGGGCCATTGAATTCCCAGCACCACGTCTAACCCTGTGAGAGGTAAGGAATAAAGAGTTAAGGAAAAAATAGTGCCCTGTAGATCCATTTGGACTCCTTCAAACCGTCCTTGGCAATTGAGATTTTCTCCATTGGCAACGCGAACCTTAAAGGTCTCTGTTGGTACCACCGTAACCTTAGTAGGTTGGCAATGCGCTCAGTAATAAAGTTATGAGTTGACCCGCTATCGATCAAGATAATTACGTCGTGCGAATCGATTTTTGCAGCTATCCTCATGGTCTTGGGTGTTGTCCAGCCTTTTAATGCATGCAATGTAATTGCGGGTTCTGTATGCTCCTCATAATTCTTCTGGGTAGGTTGGTCTTCAGTGTCATTATCACCTAAAAAAAATGTTGCGGCCATCGCCCCCTTCCAGCATGAGTATTCGAGGCCCTTGACACCTGTGCCCTGGCGAAAATCGCTCATTACAATTAAAACATAAATTCTGGGCTCTCCTCCGTTGCATTTCCTCCCAGCTGAGTCGTCGGATAGAGGTAGCAGGGGTTGGTGGTGTGGCTCGGTTGACAGGAGTGACATAATCCCGTATTGGAGGTGCAGGTCTGATAAATCTCCTTTGCTTGCTAAGTTGATCATCTTTCATGCGTGCTAAGCTGATGGCATCCTTTAATGTCTGAGGCTTAAACATCCGTATACTATCCGAGATGTCTGACTTTAAGCCACCCATAAAGGTTCCTACAAGAGCTTTTTGCGTCCATCCTTGTACTCGATTGCCCAAACGCTCAAATTCCCATTGATAATCTCGCAAGGAGCCGATCTGCATTATCCATGATAGCGTTTCATTACAATCTTCGCAATCCGAAGGCCCAAAGCGAGTCGAAAGTTTGCCTTCAAAATTTTCCCATGAGGTAACTTGTCCTTCCTCCTCGAACATCCTACGAATCCACTGCCACCATTGGTTAGCTTCTCCTTCCAAGTGATAGGCGGCTAAGGAAACCCTTTGGGCTTCAGGAGTATTCTGAAATTCAAAGAATTGGTTCACTCGATTGAACCACTCCGTCGGATCATCTCCTGAAAATCACGAAAATTCCAGTTTTGCTGTTTTAGAGGACACCACCCTTCGTCCTCCAACGGTGCCTTCTTGGGGTTGGTTGCTTTCTTGATGCTGGGTGCCGGGTTTGGGGTTATCTGTTTTTTGAGCAATACTTCGGATAAGCGGTTCAGTGTTTCTTCCATCTGACGAAGCCTGTCGTCCATGCTGTGGAACCCAACCTGTACTCCTCCCATTCCAGCTTCCAACTGCTCGATGCGTTCTTTATTGGTGCCTTAACCTGGCGCTGATACCAGTTGATATGACCCAAATTCTGAGAATGATTGTTCAGTGACTTTGCCTTCTCTTCGGGTGAGAAGTGTACCACAATTTGCATAGAAAATAACTTGCTTTCATTGATAACTCTGGCTGCTTTAAATAAAGCCAAGCCTCGTACAAGTACATCGAAATAAAGTGAAACTAACTGGATGACAACCCACATAATAGACACGTAACACATAATAAACAAATACACATAGACACGTAAACAACATGAACACAGAACACGTACACAAAACAACTCCAGAAATTAAGCATAACTGTCACGTAAATTAGCAGTCAACCGCATGCATGCCTTGACTACACACCCATGCAACTGTCACATAAATTAGCATGCACTGTCTTGACTTCAACTGCCACATAAATTAGCAAGCAACTGCCCTGACTTCAACCACGCTCTTCATGTCTAGCTCAACCCAAGTATTTGGGATTTGGTCGCCTGTTTTCTTACTGGTCTCCATGGCCTATCAGATTTTCAGTTTTTAGAAAATGGATTAGGGTTTTTGGAACTGTTTTTCAACTTGATTTCGGGTTGGATTGGTAAAATTTTGGTTGGGTCAGTCAATTTGGATAAGGTTTTTTTTTCATCTATATTTTTCTTGCATTTGGCGCTTCTTGGAGAGGTACATGCGTGATGAAGATCGATCGATATGACCTTTCATTAGGTGCAGTGGAATCACCTCTGTATGAACCAAATCTTTGACAACCATGATGGTTGTTTTGTTAATAGCTGCATAGCTATCCAAATGTGTTCTATTCTTCTTTCTTCTATGTTTTCTTTTTCTTTTTTCTAAATCATCTGATTTACCATTTCATTGAGAATGACAATGTTGGAATTGATTGGTGTATGATACATGACGTGATTATGTTGCAACAGGGACGTCCCTAATTTTTGAGGACTCTATACAGGGTTTTAAAATATATAGCTCCTGAAATATCTACCAACACACAACACAAACAAACTCTATACCCAATAGGGGAGGTGAATTGAATGATGATCTAAATTTACGGAAATATAAATTCTCGTCGATTTTACGCTACTAAGTTAGTAACTTTACCAATTAAACTTATTTGTCAATTTCTCAATGACAAGCTATGCTAAATAAAATAGAAAGATAATATAAAAGCTTGCGATAAAATAAAGAAATAGAGTTAGAGAAATTGACATCAGTGGTTTATAGTGGTTCGACCAACTTTTTGCTTACGTCTACTCCCCCAAGCCACGCTTGAAGATTTCCACTAAGTTGAATCCACAACTTATACTGAGTTTTCCATGGCTTACTCGCAACCAAGAGTTTTGTCCCATAGGTTCACTCCAAATCTTTACACAAGAGTTTTCCAATGGCTCACTCTTAAACCTTTATAATGAGTTTTGTTCATAAACTCACTCACAACCTTTACACAAATTGCCCTTTTGAGTATACCCATTCAACAAGGGACTTCCCTACCACAAGTGTTTGAATATGGAAGTGTAGACAACAGAAACTGGACGACGCATGCTGTTCTAGGCTCGCGGCACTAGTTGGGAGTACGGAGTAGTCACGGGGACTAAACCGAGAATGATGGAGTCGCCACCCGGTGTGAACCGGGAAAATAAGATTTAAGGCCGCACTCACCCCTCGCAAGGGAAGACCTCAAACCGTTGGGTTCGGAATGGTCCCTTACTTATGTCACTTGTAATAAAGGATTTAGGTAATAATTTAATCATGCTTGAGTAACACACATTTCCAAGGGTATCATGCTTCTAGATTCACATGCATAGTGATAAAAACTTACACTTAAATTTCCATATACAAATCTCATGTATTTAGCATATTTTCATGTTTGCATGCATCCTATTCATATATAATCTATGTCCGAATTCAGGTATGAAGACAAATTAACATTTCAAGACATTCATTCACTTCACAAAGGCACAAACAAGGAACATTCTTACAAACATGCATATAAGAAAAGGTATTCAGGTGCATAACAGAAATAGATAACTGAAGAAATAATACACATGCATAAAGTTCAAAGATATAACTATATGTTAAGCTAGACATGTCATAATACGGTGCAGGAAGACCGTAACCGTTCGCGTTGCGTTCGTAAACGCGTTCGAACGGTGAAGACAGAAGGTTTTCGTTCGTGTTGCGTTCGTAAACGCGTTCGAACGGTGAAGACAGTAGGTCCTCGTTCGTAGTGCGTCCGAAAACGCGTTCGAACAGAATAAGACCTGATGCTACAGATGTGTGTGCGTTCGAGTAGCGTCCGAAAACGCGTTCGAACGGTGAAGACAGTAGGTTCTCGTTCGTAGTGCGTTCGATGACGCGTTCGAACGGGAACTGGCAGATTACATATATTCATACAGTTCTGGATGCGTAATTTAAACAAGATCACCACACACAGACATATCTAATCACATGGATCCTCAAATCATGCATAAAGATTAACATACTAAACAATTAAACCATGCTCAATTACAACAAAACTAGTCATGCTCAAAACTATAACATGTTAAACATCCTAATCATGCATAGGAAAACAAATCACACACTAGTCTAAATCATGCTCAAACATAACTTTGGATAAGACGGAATACATGTGTCTTTCAAGTGGTACGTGGCATTGTATCCCGAGTACAAAACGCACTACCGTCCATTCGGATCGATCGGCTACGGAATTTACGTCCGAGTTTCCATCCGATATACCACAAGAAATAACACATATTCCATCCATCCGGAATCACATCACAACAATTATCATGCTTTCTAGATCATGCATACTCAAATATCAGAATTAACATGCTTTCTAAATTATCAAATCATGTGAAGAAGATAAGTATCATATGCCCTCAGGTCTAACCTTTTTCCGTCGTCTTTGGAGGCGCGTTTCACGGCCGCCGGAAGGGTTGATGCTCCGCAACTCTTCTGGTTCGCTGGTTCCCCTTTTCCTTGGTTATCCCGCTGATTTGCTCGCTGTTTTCCCTTTGCTTTGCTACTGTGTTGCTGCTGTCTTTCCGCTGAGAAGAGAGGACTTTTGTGTCTTTTCAAATGCTAAGTGTTGCCTGCTTATGTGCTCCTATCTCCTAGGTATCTCCTCCTATGTGCTAGCCCCCCCTTTTTGGTTGGTTTAGGCTTCTTTTATAGGCAAGGGTGGAGTGTCTTTTGGTGGCTCACAACATGCTTGATTTAAGGAGATTCCTCTTAGTGGAGAATTTGGTGGAGAGTGTTTTATGGGAAGTGAGTTGGCTTGCAAAGAGTGATGGAGATAATGGAGGATGGCATGGTGGTGTAAGGAAGAAAGCTAGTGGAATATGGGGTATTGTTTTTTGATTTGTTTAATGGAGGATGGCTTGGCATGTGAGGGATTCTCTTTGGTTTGTAGGGCACGTGAAGGATGGAAGGAAAAGATGATGTGGGGCATGGTGTGTATTTGTTTGGTGGGCTTGGGTATTTGGGCTTGCTTATGTTGGGCATGGGTTTGGTTCCTTTTTGGTGGCTTGGGTATTTGGGCTGAGCATAAGCAAAGATCCAACGAGCAAATCGAAGCTAGATAACCAAGTTAAATCCGACAATAATTCCGATTTCCGACTTTACCCTTCCGACGTCCTTTCCTGCAACTTCCATGACATGAAAAGGTAGTGCCTCCTTACGAGGCTCATCATTGGGCATGATATGCAAAAATGCAGTGTCTACAGTCGCCCCCACTTTGATGGGACTTGTGTAGTGTGTGACAATGACAATCCTATCAAAGTTACGTGCAATGCATTTTTACTTACCTGGCTCGCCAGCTGCCACCTGACTTGCCTGTTGTCTCGAACTGAGTTGATGCTGCAGTGGACCTGGATCCTGGGACGCATCCCAATACCTGCAACCGACAACGGGGGCACCTCGACCCTCGAACTGATGATGTAGTGGGCACCTCGACCCTGGGCACCTCGACCCGGAACTACAACCGACAACGGGGGCACTTCGACCCTGGGCACCTCGACCCAACACCGCTGACAAATAGGGACCTCGCCCTCGAACTGATGATGTAGTGGGCACCTCGACCCTGGGCCCTCCCCTGAACTACAACAACCGACAACGGGGGCACTTCGACCCTGGGCACCTCGACCCAACACAGCCGCTGACAATAGGGACCTCGCCCTCAAACTGATATGATGTGGAGCCTCGCTCCTCATGTGATGTGGGCCTCGCCCGCAAAACTGATATGATGTGGAGCCTCGCTCCTCAGGTGATGTGGGCCTCGCCCCCGAAACTGATATGATGTGGAGCCTCGCTCCTCAGGTGATGTGGGCCTCGCCCGCAAAACAGATATGATGTGGAGCCTCGCTCCTCAGGTGATGTGGGCCTCGCCCGCAAAACTGTATGATGTGGAGCCTCGCTCCTCAGGTGATGTGGGCCTCACCCCCGAAACTGATATGATGTGGAGCCTCGCTCCTCAGTGATGTGGCCTCGCCGCAAAACTGATCTGATGTGGGCCTCGACCCTGGCAAAGACTGGTGGTGATGTGGGCCTCGCCCCCAAACAAACTGACTCTGATGTGGGCCTCGCCCTAGATGCCGATATGGGCCTCGCCCTCAACTGATACGATGCTGATGTGGGCCTCTCCCCCAAACTCAAACTGATATGGCCTCGCCCCCAAACTCAACTGATATGGGCCTCGACCCTGTGACTCATCTCTGAAAACTGATACTGATGTGGAGCATCGCTCCCAGGCTAATATGGGCCTCGCCTTTGGGACTTATCCCCAAAACTGGTAAAGATGTGGAGCCTCGCTCTC